>CM066032.1:1348317302-1348448154 GCA_033557465.1 Ichthyophis bannanicus | reverse complement strand
GATAACAGAGCACAGGGATAGTCATCCCTGTATGCACAGACAGGGGACAGATAACAGAGCACAGGGACTGTGAATTGGCTCATTTGGGCCCTCCTCCAAAATGGGCTATAGTCCATCCCTGTATGGCCACAGAAAGGGACAGATAACAGAGCCACAGGACTGTGATTTGAGCCTCCAATTTGGGGCCCTCCTCCAAACCTGGGCTATAGTCCATCCCTGGGTTATGCACAGACAAGGGACAGACACAGAGCACAGGGACTGTGACTAGGCTCATGGGCGCATCCTCCAAAACCTGGGCTAGTCCATCCATGTATGCACAGACAGGGACAGATAACAGAGCACAGGGACTGTGAATAGGCCTCTATTTGGACCTCCTCAGTCCCAACCTGCGCTATAAGTCCATCCCAAGTATGGCCACAGACCGGGACAGACTCACAGGAGCACAGGGACTGTGAATTGGCCTCATTTGGGCACTCATACAACCTGGGCTATACGTCCATCCCAGAGATGCACAGACAGGGACAGATAAAACAGAGCACACGGGACTGTGATTTAGCCATCATTTGGGGGCCCGCGCCAAACCGGGGCCTATGAGTCCATCCCTGTATGCACAGGACACGCGGACTAGAGTAACAGAGGCACAGGGACTGTGTATTTTAGGCCTCATTTGGGCCCTCCTCCAACCTTGGGCTTAGTTAGTCCATCCAACTGTTTATGCACAGACCAGGGGGACAGAAAACAGAGCACAGGGGGACTGTGAATAGGCGCTCATTTGGGCCCTCCTACAACCTGGCGCTATAGTCCATCCCTGATGCACGACAGGGAAGAACAAAAAAAAAAAAAGAGAACGGGGACTGTGGATATGATGCCTCAGTGGCCTCCTCCAACCGGGGCTATAGTCCATACCTGTAATGCACGGACCAAGGGACAGATAACAGCAAGCACAGGGGGACTGTGTGACTAGGCCCTTATTTGGGCCCTCCGCCAACATGGGCTATAGGTCCATCCCTGTATGCACAGACCGGACAAGATAACAGAGCACCGGGACTGTGAATTTTGGCCTCCTCATTTGGACCCCTCCTCCAACATGGGCTATCGTCCATCCCAGTAATGCACACGAAGGGGACAGATAACAGAAGCACAGGGACGGGTGAATTAGGCCTCGTTTGGGGCCCTCCTCCAACCCTGGGCTATTAGTCCATCCCTGTATGCACAGACAGGGACAGATAAATATCAGAGCACCCCAGGCCTGGACTGTTGATTTAGGGCCTCATTTGGGCCCTCCTCCAACCTGGGCTATAGTCCATCCCTGTATGCCGACAGGGCACAGGGACAGACGCAACATGAGCACACATGGGACTGTGATTTGAGCCTCATTGGGGCCCATCCTCCAACCTGGGCTATAGTCCATCCCTGTATGCACAGGACAGGGACAGATAACAGAAGCCACGGGGACTTGTGAATTGGTCATCATTTGGGCCCTCCCTCCAACCTGGGCTGATCGTCCATACCTGTATGCACAGAACAGGGACAGACCTAAACAGCGCACAGGGGACTGTGAATAGGCCTAATGTTGGGCCCTCCTCCAACACACCCTGGGGCTATAAGTCCATCCCTGGTGCACAGACAGAGGACAGTAAACAGCGCACAGGGGACTGTGATGTAGCCTCATTTGGGCCCTCCTCCAAACCTGGGCTATAGTTTCACAATCCCTGTATCCACAGAGCAGGGACCAGAGAACAGCAGCACAGGGACATGTGAATTGGCCTCATTTGGGACCTCCTCCAACCTGCGGCTATAGTCCAGCCCTGTATGGCACAGACAGGGACAGAAAACAGAGAACAGGGACTGTGAATAGAGTGCCTCATTTGGGCCCTCCTCCAACCTGGGCTTATAGTCCATCCCTGTATGCACAGACACGGGCAGATAACAGAGCACGCAGGGACTGTGAATTGGCCTCATTTTGGGCCATCCTCCAACCGGGGCGCTAGTCCATCCCTGTATGCACAGACAGGGAACAGATCACAGAGCCCAGGGACTGTGAAAGAGCCTTGGCCTCATTTGGGCCCTCCTCCAACATGGGTCTACAGTCCATCCCTGTATGCACAGACAGGGACAGCATAACAGAGCACACGGACTGTGATGTAGCCTCATTTGGGCCTCTCCTCCAACCTGGGCTATAGTCCATCCCTGTATGCCACACAGACAGGGACAGATAACAGAGCACAGGGACTTGTGAATTGGCTGCACAGGTTTGGGCCCTATCAAACCTGGGCTATAGGTCCATCCCTGTATGCACAGACCGGGGACAGATAACAGAGCACGAGGGGACTGTGATTTAGCCTCCTTCTTGGGGCCTCCTCAAACCTGGGCTATTGTTCACATCCCTGTATCGCACAAGCAGGGGACAGCTACCAGAGAGCAGCAGGATGGGTTTGTGCCCCTGAGGGGGGGCTGGTGGTTGTGATGGGGGGGGCGCTGGGGGGGGGGGGCAGGCCTCAGTATCAGAGCTGGATCATGGGACCAACCTCTGCAGTCCCACTGGTTCCATATGTGTTTGCGCCCCTGGTTGCATGGTGTCGTCCTGTATGGCACCTTGCTTTGACCTGTGGTGGCCTGCTAACATGGGGACTTAACTCACGTGGGTAGTCTGCGCTGCGGGTGTTATAGCGAAAGGTGAGGCTGCTCCCAGGCTCTCCGCACCCTTCCCAGGTCCGGCCTCATCGAGGATCCGGGAAAGTCAGGCGCCCTCTGCTTGGAGGCAGATGAGCTCCGTCAAGGATGATTTACCGCTCCCTGTGGGTAAAGGGATGGCTTCCTTGACCGCCATTGCTGCCATTCTCTGTGGAATGAAGATATGCCTTTGCCCCGTGCGTTGCCCACGTGCGTTGACACGTGGCGTTGCTGACGGGCGTTGCTTAAGGGGCGTTGCAGGGTGCAGATATTTGGTGCTGTTCCATCTCTTTGACTGTGGTGAGGGTGATGGGTGGTGACAGGGCAACAGACCTGTTTACATGTTTCCAGCAGATGTAGGGGTTAACTTTGAGGGGACATGTGGGCGGTATTGTGAGGTTTACTTTCTGGGACTGAATGGCGGTAATAGTATGAGGGTCCATACAGAACACAGTACAGGAACAGGAGCCCTCGATAGCAGAAAATGGTATAGTGTTACTGACTGCTGTTACGGGGCAGCATGGGTTCAAGTTCCTAGGCATCACCCTGTACAGTACATAGGGATCACGGAGGCATTGCTTTTCTTTTCGTTGAGCAGTGGTTGGTGCGCGTTGATGGAGCTGCGCGTGGTTTGTCACGCTGCGTACCAACGGCTCTGGCAGTGGGCCCGCGTGCTGCCTTTGCGTTGCTTTACCAGCGTGGCCACCTAATATTAAGAGACTGTTCAGGGTTGTCCTGCAACTATGCAGTATGCTAACAGATGTACATGTGTGTGGCCTATGGTGCATCCTTTTTCCTATTTTATATGTATATTCTCTTATATACCGCGCTATTCAGCATCAACACACGGGGTTACCTCGAAAACAAAATCCAATTTACATTGGAACAGGGCATTATTATAACTTGGAAGATAACTATTTTACAGGGAACATGGGCTATGCAGGCGTTAAGTTGGCTTGCCCCAAGACCACAAGGAGCACCTGTGGGAACTAGAAACCCAGTCCTTCAGGGCCCAAGGTTAGTTGCTGCTTCCTCTAGTGCAGTGTTGTCCCAACCACTGTCCTACGGGGCACACCGGCTCAGTCAGGTTTTTGGGGATATACCTAATGACTATGAATTGAGATATATATGCATTAGAGATATCCTGCCAACCCGACTGGTTTGTGGCCTCCAGGGCTGGATTTGGAGGGACCCCTGCCTTACACCATCTGTCATTTAAGATTGTGAGTGGGGCAAGGGTGCAGATGTCCTAGACATCGAACCTTAAGGGTATATAGAATGTGACACATTCCTCCTCGATTCTCACCACCCACCAAAATATTGCTATTAGACAACGTTTTGGTGGTGTGAGAATCGAGCGCAGCGACAACGGTGTCACATTGCTATATACCCTTGAGATGTCGCGGACATCTGCACCTTGGCCCACTCCACACAATCTGTAAATGCAAGAGGTGTAAGGCAGGGGTCTCCAAAATACAGCCCTGGAGGGGCCACAAACCAGTCAGGTTGGGCCAAGGATATCTCAATGCATATACGCCTTTCTCAGGCATGCATAGTCTATTAGGGATATCCCAAAAACCTGGACTGGACGGTGTCTGCCCCGTAGGGAATGGCGCGACGGGCAACAATGCTCTAGTGGGATATGAAAACCCCCCACCTCACGGCCCTGACGTAAATCTTGCCACAACCAATTGGCAACGCTCCACTCCTGAGACTGCGCATTCTGAGCCTGTGTGTAGCTGCAGGTGATTCCCAGGGTTGAATTGTGCCTGGCACACCCATGATGCCAATGCCATGCAAATTAGCTGTCCACAGATATACACCATGGGGTTATGCACACACCCACCCTAGTGAAACCCACAGCCTGGTTAGGGCGGGGACTTGGACTGTGTGCACACCTCCCACAGCACCTCGGCCTGGGAGGGGGGACTGAAAAAAACGTTGCCTGTGTTGACACGATGCACAGAGTGGCATGTTAACACAGTGTGCAGGTTACTGTTTCTCACCCTGAGTGGTGCAGTGAGGGGCCCAGCACCAGGTGCCACCAGCCAACGGGCCCCATTGGAGCAGGTCCAAAGCAAGGATGAGATCTCTGTCCGGTGCTCAGTCTGGTGTGGCAAACAGGGCCTGCCTCCAAAATGGATCCACATTCTACGCCCCCTGCAGAGCGGAAGGGAAGGGAGGGAAGGACAACTTTAAAAACAGCACAAGGTCCTGCTGAGGAGCACGACCCACCCCCCCCACACCCCCCCCAAGGGGCTGGTCACTGCAGCTCTTTACACATCCATACCACAATAGCAGACAGACCTTAGGCATGGAACAGGTTGAGCCACACAACCACACCACACCACTTCCTGCAAACATTCTCCTGCAGCAGGCCTTCAGCTGCTGCACCCTGCACACGGCACTCTATCAGGGCACATACCAGCTGGCGACGACAGTCTGCTAGTTAGGCCATGGCTGCATGTGCCCAGGGGAGATGCATGCAACACTGACTGGGATGCCAATGGCAGATACGATCAGGGGCTGGGCTCCCAACAGGAAACCCATATCTATCACATGAGGGAAAACACCATATAGCACTATGGGGATGCCTAGCCATGCTGTGGTCACCGCACAGTCAGGGTGAGATTGATGTCCCTGCAGGACATACAGCAGTCGCCCTGTCAGTGTAGGTGGTGGCCGGGCACTAATATTTCCCAGTCAGTGCCCTATGCTCTGTGCAGATGCACCCTGACCAGGCCACCCTGTCCGGCCTATACCCATGGTACCTTGCTCCTCATTATGCACATTGGCAGCCCAATACTGGCAACATTGCTGGCAGTGTGGGCTGTGGAAGGGGTTTGCAGCCAGCCACACACTGGATAGACTGACAGCCCCCCCCCCACCTATGCCAGTATTGTGCTACATAGAGGTGTTCAGCAGCCATGCCCACCACACCCGTCCTGGGCACAGCACAGGCATGGATATGGTACGCAATACTGTTGGGGGTCACTCCCCAGGGTGGTAAACACTATCAGAGACCAGACCTACAGCACACACCGCAGACATCGGAATGATTGTTATGGTGGAGGTCAATGAGAAATGTGTGCTTAACGTAGGAATGATATCTGCCAGTTATCATAGGAAACATTTGATAGCTGTGTACCATATACCCAGGTGTAGGGTAGCATTGCTAAGGTATGCAGGTGCTAGTATTGGGGGGTACAGGCAGGGCCCAATGTCCTGCCTCTCCAGGGTGGGTGGGCGTGTGGATGTGTCGGGCCCTGTTGGCTTGCTGCTTTACGGCCGAGCTCCCCAACTCCACTCCTGGTGTTCCAAACACTGCTAGGACCAGAATGGTGTCCTGGGTCTAAACGCAGGCTGGATGTTCAACCCAGACACCAAATTGCACTATTTGCTGTTGGGAATGACCACCTACTGTAAGTGGAAGGAAGGATAAGGTTGAGAGCTACAGGCCAGTTAGTCCTGACCTCTGTGGGGAGTAAATTAATGGAAATGCTACTAAAAACAGAGGATAGTGAGATCTCTATAGTCCAATGGATTGCAGTATCTGAGGCAGCATGTGTTTACCAGAGGACAGATCTTGTCAGACAAATCTGATTTTTTGACTGGGTAACCAAGGGAGAGTCCTAGATGTGGTGTACTAGATTTCAGTAAAGCCTTTCACACCGTTCTGCACAGATGACTTATAAATATATTGAGTACCCTAGGGATAGACCCTAAAGTGACTGACTGGGCTAGAAATTGGTTGAGTGGGAGATGACAAAGTATATAGGTAAATGGAACTCACTCTGAGGAGAAGGATGTTGCCAGTGGTGTGCTGCAGGGATCTGTCCTTGGACCCATTCTTTTTATCATTTTTGTGAGTGATATTATGGAAGGGCTGTCAGGTAAGGTTTGCCTCTGCGGATGATACCAAAAGTCTGCAATAAAGTAGACATCAAGGAAGGAGTAAATAACATAAGGAGGGATCTAGCTAAGCTTGAAGAATTGTCAAAAATTTGGCAGTTGAGTTTTAATGCTAAAAAATGCAGGGTCATGCATTTGGGCTGCAAAAATCCAAGGGAGCAGTACTGTGTGGTGGGTAAAGTACTTCTGTCCATGAAAGAAGAATGAGACCCGGGCACGATTGTTTCTGATAATCTTAAAGTAGCTAAACATGTAGAAAAGGCGACTGCGAAAACCAGAAGGATGTTTGGGTGCATAGAAAGAAGAATAGCCAGCAGAAAAAATGAGGTGATAGTGCCTCTGTATAAGCCTCTGGTGCAACCTCATTTGAAGTATTGTGTGCAATTCTGTAGACCACACCTTCAAAAGGATAGGAACAGGATGGAGTCAGTGCAGAGGGTGGCTATTAAAATGGTCAGCGGTCTTCATTATAAGATCTTAATATGTATACGTTAGAAGAAAGGTGGGATAGAGGAGATGTGATAAAGACATTTAAATACCTCAATGGCATAAATGCACAAGAGCAGAACCTCTTTCAATTGAAAGTAAGCTGTGTAACGAGGGGACATAGGATGAGGGTGAAAGAGAATAGACTCAGGAAGAATATGCGGGAATATTTCTTTAAGGAAAGAGTGGTAAATGCGTGGAATAGTGTCACAGTGGAGGTGGTAAAGATGAAGACAGTATCTGAATTTAAGAAAGTATGGGACAAACACAAAAGATCTCTGAAGGAAAAAAAAGGACTACAGTAGGTGATATAGAAGGGCAGACTGGATAGGCCATATGGTCTTTTTCTGCTGTCATGTTTCTATGTTTCTAAAGGAGTTTAGATTCCTTACTTTACCTACATTCGAGGACTCCTCCACAGATCCATTCTTTCAAGTATTCACCTTGCTTCTGAAGCTGAGTTCTGCTCTGGGGTTTAAAGTGGGTGGAAACTCAACCCAGAGTTTTAAGGTGGGCTGGATAACTACTCAGTTAGTATAATGTTCACTCCATATTATTTCTGTACTGTGTGGGGATCTTTACATCACAATAGAGAGATAGCTGGGTTCATGCAAGGGATGGGAGCAAGATGGTGGCCATGCAGTTTCTCTTGTCTGTTTCAGTGCATCCATGAGCATTGTTTCCTATGGTGAAGAAGAAGGGCAAAGCATGGGGCCATTGCAAGGGTCATGGTTCAGCTCCTACCTCTCTATTTGGTTCTTTGGACACTTTGGTATGATGTGGCAGTACAGCGCATAGTGCTCCGGGGAAATGGCTTTCAAGAATAGCCTGATGGAAGGAGGATTGGCTGAGGGGAGATATGATAGAGATTCACAAAATAAAGAGTGGAGTGGAACAGGTAAATATAGATTGGCTGTTTACTCCTTCAAAAAGTAGAAAGACTAGGGGACACGCAACGAAGCTACATTTCATTAATTTCCTAAAGCAGATTTGATTTCAGCCCTGGAAATATTTAGAAAATATATGACTGAAGTGTTCAAGTTATCACTTGCTGCTCTCCCACCACTAGCTAGAGCAGTGGTTCTCAATCCAGTCCTCTGGGACCACCAGCCAGTCACGTTTTCAGGATATCCACAATGAATATGCATGAGATAGATCTGCATGGACTGCTTCCACTATATGCAGATCTATCTCATGCATATTCACGGTGGATACTCTGAAAACCCAACTGGACTAGAGGTCCCAGAGGATGGGTTTAGAACCACTGAGCTAGAAGTTTTACAGTATATACCAGGACCCAAGAAGGAACCATTGTGGGAAGATCAGATGGAGTCATCCCGGAATATAAGAACATAAGAAATGCCATACTGAGTCAGACCAAGGTCCATCAAGCCCGATATCCTATTTCCAATATTGGCCAATCCAAGTCACAAGTACCTGGCAAGTTCCCAAAAAGGCATGCCTTTCCCAGGGCAGGCAGTTGATTGCCCCATTCCTCTTTAATAATGTTTTATGGACTTTTCCTCCAGGAACTTGCCCAAACCTTTTTTAAACCCAGCTACACTAACAGCCTTCACTACATGCTTGGGAAATGAATTCCAGAGTTTGATTACACATTGAATGAAAACATATTTTCTCTTATTAGTCTTACACAGGTTACATTGTAGCTTCATTGCATGTCCCCTAGTCTTTCTTCTTTTTGATGGCATGAACAGCCTATCTACGTTTACCCGTTCTACTCCATTCATTAATTTATAGATCACTATCATATCTCCCCTCAGTCATCTCTTTTCCAAGTTGAAAAGCCCTAACCTTTTAAGCCTTTCCTCATAGGAGTATCCTTCCATCCCCTTTACCATTTTAGTGGCTCTTCTCTGTACCTTTTCTAATTCCACTATAATCTTTTTAAGATATGGCGACCAGAATTGCGCACAATATTCAAAGTGTGGTAGCAGCATAGAATGATAGAGACTTTATGATATCCTTGGTTTTATTCTCCATTCCTTTCCTTATGATTCCTAGCATTCTATTTGCTTTGTTGGCCGTTGCTGCAGAGAATGGAGGGTTTCAACGTATTATCCATGATGACACCTAAATCCTTTTCCTAGGTGGCGGTTCCTAGTGTAACCATAGTTTGGGTTGTTCTTCCCTGAGTGCATAACATTGACTTGTCATCTGCGATTTGAACTTCCAGTCTTCCAATTTATCAAGGTCCTCTTGCAATTTTTAGAATCCTTTTGTGTGTTACAACTTTGAATAATTTTGTGTCATCTGCAAATTTGATCACCTCACTCATTATTCCCATTTCCAGGTCATTTATGAATATGTTAAAAAGCAGTGGGCCCAGCACAGATCCCTGGGGTACTCCACTATTTACCTTTCTCCATTGAGAAAATTGACCATTTAGCCCTACTCTCTGCTTTCTATCTTTTATCCAGTTCCTGATCCACAATACTACACTGCCTTCAATCCCAGACTTTTTAATTTCGCCAAGAGTCTCTCATGAGGGACTTTGCCGAAAGCTTTCTGAAAATCTATTGTGTTCATGAATTAACCACTTATTTGAAAACACAGTCCTATGGACCAATCTGTTTCTCTCCGGAACCTGCTGCAGCAGCAGGGGCCTTGTCAGCATTCTTGGCCTTCCGTTTCCCCATCACTTCACCGATAGCAAATCAAATCGCAGAGCAGAGCCGCAGTATCGCTGAAGGAGCGCCTAAGGAGCAAGACCTGCTCCTTTAATGACGCTCCTTCGATCCACGCTCCGCGAACACGCTCCGCGATGGCAGCAGGAAACCAAATATATAACAAGGTCCCCACTGAGAGGAGGGTGCCCGGGGCCTGCCTGCCCGATTTCCTGAGGCACAGGGAGAGAGAAACCACGCTGAAGCCGAGCACCGGCTACAGCAGTCCAGGCAGCCTAGGAGCGGTTGTTCTGCCCCAATCCTCCGCGTTTCTCTGTCAGCACAAAGTACTTCAGCAAGAAGCTATTTTAAAGGTAAAGAAGTCCCCGCCGACACGAGGGTGCCCGGGGCCCGCCTGCCCGATTTCCTGAGGCACAGGGAGAAAGAAACCACGCTGAAGCCGAGCACCAGCTACAGCAGTCCAGGCAGCCTAGGAGCTGTTGTTCTGCCCCAATCCTCCGCGTTTCTCTGTCAGCACCTGTCCCCCTTGCGCAGTCTTCACCAGACGGAGTATCCCTCAATTCCAGCGGGAGATCTCCGCCTCCGCCTGCGCCTCTTGCCTGCGCCTTTACAGTCTATGGATTTGTCAATCAGGGCTTCTGACTCCGCAAGTATAGCTAAGTTACCATTGGTTTTACCTACTTCTGTACAATTGCAATCCTTGAATGTGGTGTCTAATATTTCGCCTACCTCTCCTGATGGTGATATAACATTGAAAGATATTTGGTCTGTTTTAGTAATTATTGATAAGAAAGTTTCCTCTACTTTAAATGCGCTTTGTACCTTCTCTCAAGAGGCTGTTTTAACTTTTCAGCAACTTGATGAGAGGGTTAATATTCTTGATAATGCTGTTCAGTCTGTGAATTCTCAAGTTCCTCCTCTTCAGGTAGCCCATACAGTTGCCGTTAAAAATTCTTTGGTGTTGTATTCTCGGGTGGAGGCCCTTGAGAATTCTTTTCGTGCATGCATGCAACCTTAGGTTTCTTAATTTTCCTCACACTTCTTTATTAGCTCCCGGAATACTTTTAGAAAAGTATTTCAAAGAAATCCTTAATATTCAAGAGCCAATCGTTGTGTCACAGGCTTATTATATTCTTGCTAGTAGTAAAAATGTTAATCCTCAGGAAGCGGGGATGGATGAAATTGTGCCAGCTATTTCAAATCTAACTGCGTTCTTAGAAGACTCTACTGACAATATTTCTACCCGTTCTACTTACTAGTTACTTTTGCCTCCATCGAGGTTAAGCAGTGGATACTTCGTGCTTTCTTTAAGAAAAAATCTGTCCCCTTTTGTGTACAGTCTCTTAATATTTTTCCCGACGTATCTCGCGAGACTCAGCTTCGTAGGCGGCAATTTCTGGCTCTCAAACCCAAGGTCCAGGCTCTAGGGGCCATTTTTTTTCTACGTTTCCCATGTAAGTGTTTGATTGGGTTTGAAGGGCCCTCTTATGTTTTTATGGATATAACTCACCTTGAGAAATTTGTGATTGATCGTTCAGGTGTAGGCTCTGGAGATAAGTCTGGTAATTAGATGGTAGGTTCTCCAAATAGTGTAGGCATTTAGCCTGGTTTTCAGTATAAACTTAATTTGTTTTTCCTAGTTAAATTTGTCAGCATCATTTAATGTGGACTATATATTGTAACATGTTTCCTATTACTTTGTATGTAGTACTAACTTTAATTATTTTCCTTTTTCAATTTGGTGTCTATTTCACTATAAATGCTTAATAAAAAAAATAAAAAAGAAAACACAGTCCTATGTAATGTAATAATGCTGAAGAGTATTTAAAAATATATATATATACACCACTAACAAAGGTGCCATAAATGAAGAATACCTAACCAAAAAAAATATAATTGGGGCCTACAACAAAATGTATATAAAATATTTATTACAAAAATCTTATTCATTTAATCATAGAAAGTCTCTTGAAAACATTGATGCTCTTCTTTTCATAAAAATAAGTGGCAAACACATTAGAGAGGCAGATGGCGTTCATTAATGGGGAATCATAAATCAATAAGGGGAGTTCTTTGTTTAATACTGCTGAGGGGTAATGAAAGTAATAATAATGAATGGTGATAAAAGGAGTTCTACTAGTACCTGGATACGAATGGTGTTGGGATTGAATCGCTATAATACATCTATTGGTCTATGTGGTTTGAATGGATGACGTGGGGGTTTGTGATAGGCTGTAGCAATTCCTTTAAAGGATTGGGGCACGATGAGTAGTGTTTGGAGTCTGAGCCGAGAGGGTTACATATGAGCCGTCATGGACTGAGTGAGTAATTCAAAATTTCAAAATGGTGGTTAATATAAGTATGTTGTTTAAGATTTTTGTAGTTGGTTTTAAACAGTAATATGAAATATCTTTGCTTCTGTTTTAGTTAATACTGATGGCTGATAAGCCCTTTGATAAAGCCATTTTTATATGGCAAAATCAGAGGCCAGGATCAGGTTCTGTGAACTGCCAAGTAATCAGATTGAAGAGCTGTTTGTGTGCTGATAAGCTCCGAGTCAAGGAAATTGCTAAAGTCACACAGACAGAAGAGTTATGCTTAATGCGGATAAGCTTGAAGATATGTGAATGGTATACCTTTAGAGATGTGGTTATGAAGATATATGTTTGCCACTTACTTTTATGAGAAGAAGAGCATCAATGTTTTCAAGAGACTTTCTATAATTGAATAAATACAATTTTTGTCATGAATATTTTATGTACATTTTGTTGCGGGTCCCAATTATATATTTTTTGAAAATTATTTCCATACAGGAATGTCTGATGCTACTTTTGACTCTTGGCTATACCTTACGAAGGGGTATGTTTACTAAGCTCCACTAGCTGTTAATGCGGGCTTGAGTGTGTGCTAATGACCCACATTAACAGCACGTGCGCTAAACAGACAGCATGGGTTGATTCTGCGCTATCTGCATAGCACATAAGAGGAAAGGAAATGAGTGGGTTGGGGCAGAGGGTAGATATGTCTACACATTGAGGTTAGCATTGGCGTTGACAGCTCATGTTCATCAGCAATGCTGCAGGTAACACAGAAGCACTTAACGCCACCTCAAAGGATAGTGTTAAGGGCATCTGTGATGCTGCCAGCATGCATTAGGGTCCGAATCTTTGTGTTATCTGGTAAGGGATATGCTGTGCATGCCCCTCAAAAAATAATGCATGCTTTGTGCATGTACCGTGCATTTGTACAGACCATGAATGTACACTACCTGCAAAAACCATAGCGCAGCTTAGCAACATGCCTCAAAGTTATTGATAACTCTTGATTCCAATTCTATGTTAAAAAATATTTTAAGGAAAATGATTGCATAGCTTCATCATATATTCTGCAACTCCCTATATGTTAAAATGATACATTATGCTTATGAGTTTTAAATCAACCTGTTGAATACTGATTTGTGTGTCTTTATTGTTGATTTTGTTCCTGTGGAAGGAAATTTCTAATTTGACGGTGAAGGGACATAGCAGGACCCCAAAACTCCCTTTACCCATTGTCTTTTATGTGAATTATTGAGCACTTGCCCAAATCTTAAATTATGCAAAGAAAGAGGAGACTAGTGACAAGGCCTAAAAAGGAGTGTTTTCCTTTATAGTTAGGAAGGAAGTATAAAAGCCCATTTAAGTCTAACAGGAAAACTTGCAGCAGTGAATTACTGAGAAGAGTGTGCAGTGGACTCAAGAGGTCTCCAGGAGGAGAGATCTCATCTTAGTCTACCTAGACCTTGGGTTAAAAAGAAGAAGAAGGCCAGTAGGCCTGAATTTTAAGAGAAATAGAGAAGGGGCTCAGGCTATTATGGGTGGAACTAGGAGTGCAAAGTGAAAGGAACAAAGCAGAGCTAAAGAAGGAAAGAGAAATAGGATATCTTCCCAAGAAAAATTCTGAGTTCAAGAGAGTTAAAAGAAATTGGGCCCAATTTTGAGCCAAGAATAGCGGGGATGGACGTCCCATTCCATCCCCGCTATTCATGGCGGCTCCTGCCCTGGCTAACTTCCCCACCAGTTGTGCGGGGAAGTTAGTTGGGGGCAAGGAAGAGGTGCCCCAGGGGTGGAGAGTGGGTGGGCAGTGGGCAGTAACCGGCCCTGGACGTACAAGGCTGATTCTAATGTCGGCCCTGTATGTCCAGGGCCAGCGAAATGGCCAGGGAAGTTATTACACCTCTGAGGTGGAATAACTTCCCTGGATGTTTTTTTATGTGCACTCCGGGGTGTGGAAGGGGTTGGGGGGCAAGGTTTATTCCCCGCAGCCCGATCCTGGCCTTAGGAGGCCAGATCAGGAGTCGGGCTGTGGGGAATAAACCTTAATTTCGGCATCGCAGCTTTTAAATGGAGCCACAGTGCCATGGCAACATGATGCTGTGGTGCCGAGGCTGCATTTAAAAGCCTGAATGAGTTATCTGGGCAGTGCCTGAATGTGCAGACCGGGACTGAATTGCAGCCTGATCGCAATTCTAATCCTGCAGGGCTAGACGTTCCCCATGGGATCAGAATCGTGATCCCCTTTGTACATCCGACTCAGACCAGACATAGAAAGGGGATGTATTTGCGGGACAAAATCAGGCTGATTGTGTACTCCTTCCCCTCAGAATATCCCATTGATCAAGAATAGTAGAAGATTTCCTGGGTACATTTCTGGGTTTAAATAAATTTGTACCTTACAGAGTATAATGTTAGGACTGGGAGACAGAAGAAGAATTTATGTACTCTCAAATGGGTATGCAACAGGAGTCAAAGGGGTGTGCAACATACAAATTCACCAGCAGTTGTTGGTGAATTGATGTGCATCTCTTAGGGGGAGAAAATAAAGTTCCCTCCTTAAGTTTTGCTGAGTACATTCATGTGGTGACCCCGTTGTATAACATCATACTAAATCTCAGCAAGACAACACTACAATTAAAGTATGGTAGGAATGGAAAAGAAAAATACATGTACTGGCTGCATGTCACCCAGGATAAATAGATGCCCACCAGTAGCTTAACGTACTAGGGCTAACGATGGTGGTTGCGAGAGGGCAAGCACTGCAGATGTAGATAACATCCCTGCCACAGATAAAGGCCATGGTGAGCATGTTCATGGACGCACTGTGGCAGGAGATAAACCACAGAAATTAATGAAAAAATAAAGAGGATTAGTTATGGTTAAGTGGATTTTTTCAGATAAAGAGGAGATAATGTACTGCTATTTTTATGCTACAAACCCTATATTTAAATCAAGAGGGTATGCAAAGAGAATCTGCCAAAAACTGGAAGAAGGAACTCCAGAGGGAGGCTCTCTTTGGCATGATACAAGTATTATACTGGGCATTAGCAGTAAATCTGAAACACTGAGATCATACTCCCCATGCCCTGGCTTAGAAGTGAGGTTCATGATTGTCATGGTAAGCGCTAAACTAACTCTACAAATCCAAATCGATATCCCTCAGTAACCCACCATTACAAAGACCAACTTAAACCAAACATTCATATCAAATATTAAATTACTACCATAAACATCAACGATAGGCTCTCACCGGACCTCAGGATTTATACACCCTCCATCTGGCGAAATTCATCACCATAGGGAAATGGTGGACACTTACATCATAGGTCTTTAGCCTTAATAACTTATTAAATATATATTGCCAACAACTCTTCAACCCTATAATTTAAGAAACCTTTCTTACCAAACATATTATACAGAGATTCACTCAACCATTCATACAAACATATCAAAACCCACATTCATTAACATCCACAAAGAATCCAATACTGCTATAATAGTGTCCAATACTGCTACAGAAAGCAGAAAGCAACAGAAAGGGATAGTCGATGCCCTTTAAATCATGCAATTCAAAGCCGAAGCGTTCGAATGCAGATCTACTCAATTTCGATGTCCACATAGAATGCTGGAAAAATAAATAAACAAAATTCTTTCAACTAAAGTGTAACATTCACCATCAAATAAAGAGCAATCTGTTACTTATCTGCTAAAAGTCAAATATCAGCACTTCATCGTAGCACTAACAAGCTCTCCCGAAGGTCACCATCCGTTGTCCCAGCAACTTTAAATAACCGGTCACCAATCGGCTTGCTTGCACCAGCCACACCACAACTCTCAACAACTTTATGTATAACACAACACACAATAACACACTATCATGAATGAATATAGCCAAGGAGAAGGTAAACAGGAACTACATCAGTCGAAACAGGTCTTAACAGAAATCTCTTCTAAAAAAATAATGCCCAGTCTATTTTGTCATTCAACCCTCCCGGGTCTAATGTATGTAAGGTATAAATCCATCTTTGCTCTTTCTGGAGCAACTGAAGTCCTCTGTCACCTCTTCGGATATGAAAAGGCACCACCTCTAGAACCGTACATCGAATGTCTTCAAAAGTATGATGGAAAGCAAGCCAATGCTGCACCAAAGGAGTCTCCAATTGAGCCTTAGATATACTATACTTATGCTCCGCCAATCTAGTTCGCAAAGGACAAGTCGTTTTGCCCACATAGGTTTTAAAACATGGGCACCACAGAGCATAGATAACAAAAGAAGTGTTGCAGTCAGTATCTTGACAGAGACGTCGAGACTTAAGAGCTGATGCAAGATGGGTCGCGTTAGTCATATATTTGCAAAAAGAGCAACGGCCACAACACATATGAGAAAACTCTTTCACTATAGATGAAGATCGAGGAACTGCTGAGCAGAGCCGATCTCACAAATTTCTGCCCCTTTGGTAAGCCACCCTAAGGGAGCTTCCAGCCAATAGAGGATGAGCCATAAGTAATTTCCATCGTTTATGCAGAGCAGAAACAATGCGATTAGACAAACTAGAAAAAGGGAGAACACATGTTACAGTAGATGAAACAGTTGACAATACTGAGTCGCATCCGACGCACTCAGACGTAGGAGCCACTCTCGATGATTAAATTTGGCTCCTTTGTAGGCCTTCTTTAGTACTGAAGAGGGATATCCTCTCTCACGAAATTTAGCCAGCATCACGCCGGCTTGCACTTCAAACTCTTGATGCGAGGAGCAGATTCGACGACATCGCAATAACTGAGAATAAGGAAGGCTTTCTTTAAGATGAGGCGGATGGAAACTTGCAAAGAGTAACAATGTATTCCTATCAGTCACTTTACTATACACAGTAGTAGAAAATTTCTTTAAGCCTTTA
Organism: Ichthyophis bannanicus; assembly: GCA_033557465.1. Classification (NCBI taxonomy): domain Eukaryota; kingdom Metazoa; phylum Chordata; class Amphibia; order Gymnophiona; family Ichthyophiidae; genus Ichthyophis; species Ichthyophis bannanicus. The sequence continues at coordinate 1,348,431,225 of CM066032.1, read as the reverse complement.
GTAACTGCAACATCCAAAAAATGGAGGGTGGTTTCATGGATCTTAATCTCAAACTTATTCAAATGAAAAAATCATCCAATACAGTGCGTGAGCCACTCCATAATAGAAAAATATCATCGATATAGCGGTACCATTTTAAGATATATGGAGCAAAACTTGAAGAATAAATCCAACGCTGTTCAAAAAAATGCATATAAAGGTTCGCTAATGAAGGGGCAAAAGTTGCACCCATTGCGGTACCAGAGATTTGGAGAAAATACTCCTGCTTATAAACGAAATAATTTCTTTTCAAGGCTAGTTCAGCAAGCTGAATCAAAAACTCAGTCGGAACTCTTTGTGGATTAGGTCGCGCCTCCCAAACTGCTGCCAAAACTCGAATAGCCTCATCTTGTGGTATTGAGGTATACAAGGCTGCTACATCTAAAGATGCTAACCAGGTAACTCGATCCATAGCATCAAAATCTTCCAAAATCTGTAAAAAATGTGTCGTATCTTTAATATAAGAAGGGATCTTCACTACTTCGGAGAAGCATGCCGATATTCTCAAACAGATAGAGAAGTACAGAGCTGATCTGAAGGCTCAGAAGGTTAAAAAGTTTTTTAGGGATGAGAAACGCACGAAAGAAGGTACTATTTATAACTGGTCCTCGCGGAAGAGGAATCATTCTGAGTTTTATCGACGGAATATGGGTGAGGGAGAAGGTAGTTCTGTGTATTCCTCTGATTCGAGTACGAAAGGTGGCTATTCAGATAATACTTTTAGGACAGGTGATAAGCATATTGAACAATCGACTAAACAGCAAAATAAATCAGGAAATTTTCCCGGGCCATCGACCCGATCGCGCCGAAAAAAAGATTCTGTTCACTTCCAGTAAGCGATACGGTGCTTAATTTATCTAGTATAGAATTGACATCAGTTCAACAGACTGTTTTGGCTAAAGGTTTATCATTCGTTCTAGGCCCCAATTATGACAGTTTCTCTAGCCGTATAGCGGTGGAGAAACTGGTTCGTTCTCTCCAATTGAAAGTCTTTTTTTCAGATAAATCATCATCTTCAGACTTTTCAGTAATTAGTTTGAAATCTAAATGGCTCCCCCCCGGACCGATAGATCCAATTGTGTATACATTCAAACAATTGTTGTTAACTGATATTCAATGGATTGAAAGTGAACATATGCATTTTTCTAAGAACTTGTCAGCTGTTGAACTTAAGGCGATACATGAATTATCTACCATGCATTCTATTACCATCAAACGCGCCGACAAAGGCGGCGCGATAGTAGTTATGGCTACTTCTGCCTATGATGCTGAGGTGCTTGCTCAATTGAATAATACTCATCATTATAGAAGATTATCAGCAGATCCGACTGAAGCATTACAGAAGGATGTTTCTTCAATTACGGCTAATGTTTTGTACTCAGGTTTTCTTACGGAGAAGGAAAATATTTTTTTGAATCCTCCATATCCCAGAATACCTGCTTTTTATATCCTTCCGAAGGTACATAAAAGTCTGACTAATCCTCCTGGAAGGCCGATCCTCTCGAGTAATGAGTCTTTGCTCGAGAGGGGGGGCATTTATTTGGATAAATTCTTGCGCTCTGAAGTAGTGAAGATCCCTTCTTATATTAAAGATACGACACATTTTTTACAGATTTTGGAAGATTTTGATGCTATGGATCGAGTTACCTGGTTAGCATCTTTAGATGTAGCAGCCTTGTATACCTCAATACCACAAGATGAGGCTATTCGAGTTTTGGCAGCAGTTTGGGAGGCGCGACCTAATCCACAAAGAGTTCCGACTGAGTTTTTGATTCAGCTTGCTGAGCTAGCCTTGAAAAGAAATTATTTCGTTTATAAGCAGGAGTATTTTCTCCAAATCTCTGGTACCGCAATGGGTGCAACTTTTGCCCCTTCATTAACGAATGCATTTTTTGGATTTATTCTTCAAGTTTTGCTCCATATATCTTAAAATGGTACCGCTATATCGATGATATTTTTCTATTATGGAGTGGCTCACGCACTGTATTGGATGATTTTTTCATTTATTTGAATAAGTGTAATACTCATATCCAGTTTGAGATTAAGATCCATGAAACCACCCTCCATTTTTTGGATGTTGCAGTTACTAAAGGCTTAAAGAAATGTTCTACTACTGTGTATAGTAAAGTGACTGATAGGAATACATTGTTACACTTTGCAAGTTTCCATCCGCCTCATCTTAAGGAAAGCCTTCCTTATTCTCAGTTATTGCGATGTCGTCGAATCTGCTCCTCGCATCAAGAGTTTGAAGTGCAAGCCGGCGTGATGCTGGCTAAATTTCGTGAGAGAGGATATCCCTCTTTGGTACTAAAGAAGGTCTACAAAGGAGCCAAATTTAATCATCGAGAGTGGCTCCTACGTCCGAGTGCGTCGCATGCCGACTCAGTATTGTCAACTGTTTCATCTACTGTAACATGTGTTCTCCCTTTTTCTAGTTTGTCTAATCGCATTGTTTCTGCTCTGCATAAACGATGGAAATTACTTATGGCTCATCCTCTATTGGCTGGAAGCTCCCTTAGGGTGGCTTACCAAAGGGGCAGAAATTTGCGAGATCGGCTCTGCTCAGCAGTTCCTCGATCTTCATCTATAGTGAAAGACTTTTCTCATATGTGTTGTGGCCGTTGCTCTTTTTGCAAATATATGAGTAACGCGACCCATCTTGCATCAGCTCTTAAGTCTCGACGTCTCTGTCAAGATACTGACTGCAACACTTCTTTTGTTATCTATGCTCTGTGGTGCCCATGTTTTAAAACCTATGTGGGCAAAACGACTCGTCCTTTGCGAACTAGATTGGCGGAGCATAAGTATAGTATATCTAAAGCTCAATTGGAGACTCCTTTGGTGCAGCATTGGCTTGCTTTCCATCATACTTTTGAAGACATTCGATGTACGGTTCTAATATCTGAAGAGGTGACAGAGGACTTCAGTTGCTCCAGAAAGAGCAAAGATGGATTTATACCTTACATACATTAGACCCGGGAGGGTTGAATGACAAAATAGACTGGGCTTTATTTTTTTAGAAGAGATTTCTGTTAAGACCTATTTCGACTGATGCAGTTCCTGTTTACCTTCTCCTTGGCTATATTCATTCATGATAGTGTGTTATTGTGTGTTGTGTTATACATAAAGTTGTTGAGAGTTGTGGTGTGGCTGGTGCAAGCAAGCCGATTGGTGACCGGTTATTTAAAGTTGCTGGGACAACGGATGGTGACCTTCGGGAGAGCTTGTTAGTGCTACGATGAAGTGCTGATATTTGACTTTTAGCAGATAAGTAACAGATTGCTCTTTATTTGATGGTGAATGTTACACTTTAGTTGAAAGAATTTTGTTTATTTATTTTTCCAGCATTCTATGTGGACATCGAAATTGAGTAGATCTGCATTTGAACGCTTCGGCTTTGAATTGTATGATTTAAAGGGCATTGACTATTCCTTTCTGTTGCTTTCTGCTTTCTGTAGCAGTATTGGACACTATTATAGCAGTATTGGATTCTTTGTGGATGTTAATGAATGCGGGTTTTGATATGTTTGTATGAATGGTTGAGTGAATCTCTGTATAATATGTTTGGTAAGAAAGGTTTCTTAAATTATAGGGTTGAAGAGTCGTTGGTAATATATATATTTAATAAGTTATTAAGGCTAAGGACCTATGATGTAAGTGTCCACCATTTCCCTATGGTGATGAATTTCGCCAGATGGAGGGTGTATAAATCCTGAGGTCCAGTGAGAGCCTATCGTTGATGTTTATGGTAGTAATTTAATATTTGATATGAATATTTGGTTTAAGTTGGTCTTTGTAATGGTGGGTTACTGAGGGATATCGATTTGGATTTGTAGAGTTAGTATTTCCCTCAGGCGGTAATTTCTCTGTGTGTAAGCGCTAAACTAACCCATTTGGAGAAACTGCCCCGAGTAGCATACAAAAACTGGAAGAAGAACATTATTTATGCATTTGTTTATTTCTATTTGGCTCACTCCTTTTCAGGGGATCAAGACAATTTACATCCAGGAAAAGTATGCAATTAGTGGAGCTCACTTTAGGAAAGAAGGCATGAGAAAGCCAAAGAGAAGACGACAGATAAATGTATCTGCCTTACAAAAGAAAAGATTGTGTAGGAGCTAAAATCTTTTATTTTATTGAAGTGCTTTTTCATCTTTATAATGTTTTTGAAAGAATACCAGTAAAGGTGTTTTTTTTTAATTTAAAGAATTGGAATCTTTCCCAAGTGGAGATGGTGACTGAGTAATGCTTGAAGAGAACCACAAGACAGCCTGTCTTGCCTGCCCATTGGGACCCAGACAGAGGAGCAACACTGAGCTGGGATCTAGAACAACCACTCTGAAAACCCTTTTTATTTTATTTCTAGTATCATTAAAACATAACTGGTTGTCTACCATGGGATTTTGCCTGAGGTGCAATAGGCAAGGTGAATTATTGTTGTGTTCTTGTCCCTTCTCCTTCCTTTGTGATCTTTAGATAGAGTTACAAATTTTGTTTCTAGGATATTTTTATTTTCTGCTCACTGCACTCTGTCTTACAGAGTAGTAGCTGTGTAAATCTGTATCAGAAAAAAAGAGTCTGGTGGCACTTGATAGACTAAGGGGAATGTTTATTAAAGCACAGTCAGATTTTGCACTTACCACATATTAGGTACAAAAACTAACACAGGGTTAAGTTCAGAGGTTGTGTGCTGTTAAGGGTTTGGTCAGCAAATGCTCTGCAGTAAACACACAAGGCACCAGCTTATTGTATGGGTTTATATTAAATTCACTGGCAGATAACACAGATGCACCAACCCTGTCTGCCGATGCATTAAACTCCAGCCTCCAGTGATGATAAAAAAAAATCAAATAATGTGAAACATCCTGACCCCTCCCCACCATGCATTAACCTAACCTCTAAGACATCACCCTGACCCTTCCAATGCATCACCTCCTCCCAATGCCATTACCCACCCCCTCAATACAAACCTCCAATGACATCATTCACCCTGGGATCACAACTCCAATCCCCTAATTCCACCCCCCCCCCCCAAATCACATCTTCCCCGCACTAGAGTCCAAACCCAACTCTCCCACCACCTTAACACCTCTTGGACTTACCTGGGGGTATTTGTGGTGGTCTAGTGATCAGGCAGAAGTGATCCCCCTCTGCTCTCTACCTTTTGCCTTCTGGGTTCAAAATGGCAGCTATGACCCCTTGTGATAGCCTTGTAGTACTACTGCTAGGGATCAGTCTGCATAATAAGGGTTATCATTAAATCTCATGCAAACCTCTTAATGCACTTTAGCAAACATCCCCCCTAGCCGATTTATTGAGGTAGGAGTGTTTTCAAGGACAAGAATGCACTTCCTCAGATGCATGAAATGTATGTAATTCAGGAGGTGGATATATATACAAGAAAATGGAGCATATTGAAGGCTGGAAGAGAATACAAAGTGCAAAGATGATATAATAGTGTGCAATATATGGAAAGAGAGTAATAATAGCATGGTGAATCTGACAACTGTGGTGGGTAAGAAACCCTTGACATGATCATTTGAGCGAAGTTAAATCCAATTTATACCGAGTAGGCCATGAAACCATTGACTGTACTATTACACAGGTAAACTACCAAAAAACTGCCTCCAGTTTTGCAACTGATTCCTATAGATTTTGGGGTGCTGAATCCAGGAAAAATAGCCAAAATGTTCCATCACGTCACGTTTTCTTGCAAAATTTGATTTCTTACCCATATAAGGAATGTTCACATGATTTCTTTTTAGCCGACTGCAGTTTATTTTCTTGGCCCAAAATAGAGGTTGTAATGGTTAACTAACTAGAGAAACACTCCCTCATGATATTTTAGAGTGTTTTGTATTCATTTTATACATTAACAGGACAATTGGGAGGTGGGGGGCTAAATCCAGTACTCGCGCTGGCGCATGTTCTTTCCTGTTCGTCTCGCTTCGTTCGCGCTCGCTCAAACACGGTGGTTGCGACATGAACGTTCCTGTCAAATTTCAGTTTCTTGCAAGTTCATTATTACCTTTTGTTTTGCTCAGTCGTAATCCAGCTTTATTCCGAAGTGGTTCACTACAGTTGTAGTTTGCAGTGCTGTGTATTTGTGATGGCTCACAGAGCCAGAGGTTGCGTCAACTCTCCGGACAGTTTTTGTTTTATTTGTGGGGAATATACCGTGAAAAAGCGGCAGAGGAACATTTCTGCATTTATTAAAAAAGTATATTTCGCCTATTTCGGTTTGAAGTTAGGCGATCAAGACAAACCGTGGGCTCCTCACAAAGTGTGCAAGACATGTGAGGAAGATCTACGCTTATGGATGAAAGGTAAAAAACAAGCATTTCATTTCAGAATATCTATGATGTGGCGTGAACAAAGAGACCACAGCAGTGACTGCTATTTTTGCTCTTGCATTGTGAAGGGATACAACTTAAAAAATAAGAACGTAATAAGTTACCCCAACCTTCCCTCAGCAATTAGGCCTATGCCTCATAGCAACGAAGTACCTGTGCCTGAACCACCAAAATCTTTGGATCATATTTGTGTGGACGGTTCTGATCATGATGAGACTCATCAGATGGCTTTTCCCGATGAGTCCAGTACTTCCGAGTTTGAAAACTGAACCAGATCCGAAACCTGAACTTTTCTCTCAAGCTGAATTGAATGATTTAGTCCGGGATTTAGGACTCCCAAAAGATGCTGCCCAACTGCTAGGTTCTCGGCTTAAACAGAAAAATCTATTGTCACCAGGAACAACTTTTTATTGGTACCGCAACCGTGAGACACAATTTTTGAAGTATTTCAGCAAAGAGGAAGATTTGGTATTTTGCAACGATATATATGGAAAAGTTTAAACTCAAGTATGATCCTGCTGAATGGCGGCTGTTCATTGATTCGTCAAAAGACAGCATAAAAGGTGTTCTTCTTCATAATGGCAACACATTCGCTTCAGTTCCTATTGCTCACTCTGTTATTCTCCAAGAAAAATACGAGAATTTGGCCCTGATTCTTCAGAAGATTCGTTATGATGAGCATAAGTGGATGATTTGTGGAGACTTTAAAATTCTATCCATGCTATTAGGGCAGCAATCCGGTTTCACCAAATATCCCTGCTTCCTTTGCTTGTGGGATAGCCGGGCCCACGACCTACACTGGGGGAAAAAAGACTGGCCAATTCGGGAGTATTTGAGACCCGGTGAGAAAAATGTTCTTCATGAGAGCTTGGTACCTCGTGATAAAATTCTATTACCACCTCTCCACATTAAATTGGGTCTCATTAAGCAATTCATCAAGTCCCTTCCAAAAGATGGTAAGTGCTTTCGGTACCTTTGCTCAAAGTTCCCCGACTTTCTGAAGCAAAGCTAAAGGAAGGAGTGTTTGTTGGCCCTGATATAAGGAAACTCATTTCAGATGGAGCATTCGTTGAAACGATGTCTGAGAAGGAAAAAGAAGCCTGGGATTCCTTCAAGGATGTTGTTCTCAAATTCTTGGGGAACAGGCGGGATGAGAACTATAAGGATATTGTTGCCAGGATGCTCAATGCCTTCAAAGAACAAGGCTGTAACATGAGCCTGAAAGTCCATTTCTTGCACTCCCATGTGAACTACTTTCCCGAAAACTTGGGGGCGTACAGTGAAGAACAAGGTGAAAGGTTTCACCAGGACATCAAGGACGCAGAGAGAAGGTACCAAGGAAAATGGAACACTACTATGATGGCTGATTTCTGCTGGTTGCTGCTGCGGGAAACCCCAGATGAAAAATACGCCAAGCAGCGCACCAAGAGAAGCATTCGGGGGAAGAAGAAACGGGCCCACCAGGAGATTGATTGACCCAAGAATGACTTTAAAATCTAAACTGTGTTGACAAATATCGTGTTTTTACTAAACTTTGAAATAAAAATTTGCTAGTTATTACCACAGTGTCGGATCTCATTTATTAGAATTTTATTTTCACACCATCGGGTGTTTGTCTTCATGTATTGCAATGGTGCGGTTTGCGTTTTCTATTCTTACATACATACCTGTACAACATTTTTTGCACATTTCTTTGCTTTGCTTTGTGTCTAACCTCGCTCTTATATGCTCAATGTTTGTGCACATGTATGTGGCTGTTTTAAGTGCAGACAATTTTGCTACCATCACAGTGTGTTTTGTTGACATTACTCTATTCTTATGTGCTGCCTTGTTACAATTTTCTTTATTCTTATTTGAATAACTACTAAACAATTAGTATAAAGAATTCATCCAAGAAACTTTTATCTCAATCGCACTCAATCTGAAACGTTCACCTCAAACTGCTAACCCAATGTAGCAAAAAATCTGTACGTGATGGAGCAAATTGGTTACCAGATTTGGATTCAGCGCACCAAAAAACGTAAAAATCAATCAAAACATTAGAGGCAGTTTAAAAAAAAAAATTTTTAGTGTACCTGTGTTATTCAAGATGTATGATAAATGTAAAAGGGAATAAAACAAAAGTCAAATAAAAGAAAGGAAAAAGGCAAAAAGCAGCCACCCAATACCATATTAATTCTGATAGCCTATAGTGAAAGTTAATTAATCATAAGAACTAATATTAATTTATGAAAAATGCAATGATTGCCTTTGAGTCAGTGCTTATCTAGCAGTTCCTGGATTTTCTTGGCAGTGGGACAGGAAGCAGATTTGCAGGCTTTTTTCCAAGGCAATGGTTAAATGACTTGTCCAAGACCCAAGGACTACTAATGGGAATCAAACACTTGGCTACCAAAACAGTGCTCTAACCATTAGGCTACTCCTCCACTCTACTAATCTTTTAGCCACCTTGAAAAAAAATACACTGTCTGGATTTTCTTTTTAAATTTTGCAACAAGTGTTTTTCCTGTATGAAGCTTGCAATCATCCCTTAAGTGTTTTAGAAAAAGATAAACAATGGAGCAAAGCTAAAAGTTCTCTTTTTCTAGCCTTACTCTAGCTACATTTTTAATCCAACAGAAAAAAACTCCATTTAAGATGGCACTGGTTTATGCAATGTCTCTCTGTTTCCCCCACTGTTATGTTAATAGAATCTAAAATAATATTCACAACAAGTCAAACGTGTGAGCAGTAAGAGGTTTGAGTGATGAGATTTTTTCTTGCTAATTAATTCCAGGAAGCAGTTTAGCATGATGATAGAATTGGGAAGCTCTTTTCAATATCCAGACCAGACCCCATCTGTAAAGTTGCTGAGCATTGACTCCTACATGTGTGATGTGGATTTGAGACTAAATTCAGATAGGAAACCAAGGTTATAGACTCGATTCACCCCAAACCTTTTTGTTCTCATGAAGATAAATACGGTTAAAACCTCATAAAAACAGATTTTTGGGAAACATTTGGCAAAACAAAGAAAATATTCATCATCACAGCTCTAAAAACAACATTTTTGGAGCCCGCAGGAGCGAGAAGTATTATAGATACTACACTAATGCTTTCCACTCCACTTAGAGACATGCTCACTTACATTTATTCATCAAAAAACATAAACATAAAACATCTTTTATTCACCTCCAGAAGTCCTCAGATCTGAATACTTTTATAAGAAGTTCCACATGCCAGTACTTCCTACAGGATCAATTTACAGAGTAACGTAGTAGATAACAGAAGATAAGGATCAATTGCCCCACAAATTCTTTGCAGTTATTTCTGTATACATTGCTAGTGCTAAGAACTCCAGCATAAATTAAAGAATAATACATAAAAATAAGAATAAAAGTAAACCATTTGGGGGGTTATTTATTAAGAGTTAGTACATCTTAGGGGTATGTTTACTAAACTGAGCTAATGTGCGCGGCGCACATTAGTGTGTGTAAGGTACCTTAGCGCACGCTAATGTCACGTTACGGGGCACTAATGTTCCCCGCACAGGTGCGCGGCGCACTAAAGTGCACGCTCATGTGCGCGGCACGCTAATGTGCGATAGAGGCGGGGAAAGGCTCCCGGAGGGCGGAGTAAGGCTCCCCAGGGGCGGAGAGAAGGGGTCAATGGGTTGAGAGTGGGAGGGGAGAGGCTCCTCACACACTAGCGGGGCTGAAATTCAAGGCAAAAAATACCGCGAGTGAAAACCTCGCGGTAGAGCCGATTTAAAGGGAAGAGAAACCATTTCTGTCAGCAATGTACAGCAAAACCAGGGAAACCTACAAAACAGTGATAAGTGTGATACATGTGCATGGTACAAAAGTGCACATAAACATTGAAAACGACCCCAACAAAATAAATAAAAATTATAATCAAGCTGGGCAATAGTGATAGTAATGGGAAACATCAAAAAACACTCCCAAGAAAGCCCCAAAAAATAAATATGAATTTTGGAAGGGCCTACGCTCCGTCCCCATACAAGGTGAATGATCCCACAGTGAAATAGCACTGATCAGGGCTTCCCTCTCCATTGGACAGGTTACCTATGGCATGCACATGTTCCACAACAGCAGGGCGGGCAGGTCATAATGGGCAACTGGACAGATGCTGGGAAAGGGGATACAGAGGGCTGCAGGCAGCACATGCTGTGGTGCAGCTGGGGCACAGTGCGGACTAGGCAGATGCCTGGATGGCACTTAGGAATGCTGAAACTGAACATCAGCCAGACAGCAACTGATGAGGGCCCAACATGGGAACGAGAGTGTTTATCACAGTGTCACAGGGGATAGTACCCAACAAGTACTAAAGAAGAGCGGGACCTAGGCGTGGTTGTGTCTGATGATCTTAAAGTAGCTAAACAGGTAGAAAAGGCAACGGCAAAAGCTAGAAGGATGCTTGGGTGCATATGGAGAGGAATGGCTAGCAGAAAAAAGGAGGTGATAATGCCTCTGTATAAGTCTTTGGTGCGACCTCATTTGGAGTATGGTGTGCAATTCTGGAGACCGCACCTTCAAAAGGATGTGAACAGGATGGAGTCGGTGCAGAGGGTTGCTACTAAAATGATTAATGGGCTTCATTATAAAGCATATGAGGACAGACTTAAGGATCTTAATATGTACACCTTAGAGGAAAGGCGGGATAGAGGTGATATGATTGAGATGTTTAAATACCTCCGTGGCATAAATGTTCAGGGAGAAAGTCTCTTTCAATTGAAAGCAAGTTCTGCTACGAGGGGACATGGGATGAGGGTGAAGGGAGATAGATTCAGGAGTGATATGCGGAAATATTTCTTTACGGAAAGAGTAGTGGATCCATGGAATAGTCTCCCAGTGGAGGTGGTAGAGATGAGGACAGTCACTGAATTCAAAAAAGCATGGGACCAACACAGAGGATCTCTAAAGGTAAAAAGTGGACTGTTGTAGTTGTTGTTATGGAAGGACAGACTAGATAGCCTTGTGGTCTTTTTCTGTCATCATGTTTCTATGTTTCTAAGTACCCCCAAGGGCACAGAACATTGGCAGGCAGTGATTGGGGGACGTGCGGACAGATATGCAGGCACCCCTACCCCAGAACCCGCACCATAGGCAGCCGCCTACCCGCACACAGGATGGCCTGAGACTGCATACCACCAGCACCACCAGCAGAAGGCCATGTCAGCATGGTGGCACAGGGGTACTGGAGGTGGAGGGGGGCAGTGGCAGCTGCCCAGAGCAGACCATGGCCTAGCCCTGTGTAGGTGGGTACCATGCACTGCAACAGACAGGCTCTGTCTGACAAACAACCATGGTATCTCCAGGGACTGCACTGTCTCTGCAAGCACAGTGTGGTGCCGTGAACACAGCCAGTGTGTTCATGAGCAGAAGGTCACAAGTTTGAGTCCCAGCTGGGGCTACTGCCAATCCAGTCCCCATATTTTACCCGCTACTAAACCGTGATAGTAAGGACAAACCTTTTTTGCAGAGAACATACGCATGGTTAATACGCCTATATTTTACCCCACCGAGCACAGACACCAGAAACATGCGCATTACCTAGACCAGAGTCCCCCAAATGCAGGCCTGGAGGGCGACAAATCATTCAGGTTTTATGCTGTCTCCAATATAAGGCCATGTCAGCATGGTGGCGGAGGGATACTGGTGTTGGAGGGGGCAGTGGCAGCTGCCCACAGCAGACCATGGCCTAGCCCTGTGTAGGTGGGTGCAATGCACTGCAACAGACAGGCTCTGTCTGACAAATAGTCATGGTATCATCAGGGAATGCACTGTCTCTGTGGCAACACAGTGGTGCAGTGCACGCAACCAGTGTGTTTGGAGGCAGAAGGTCACAGGTTCAAGTCCCAGCTATGGTGCCTGCCAACCCAGTCCCCATATTTTACCCACTACTACAACGTGCTAATACAGACAGAACGTTTATTGCAGATGACTTAAACCTGCCCAAAACACCTACATTTTACCCTACAGAGCAAAGACACCATAAACAGGCGCATTACCTAGAGCAGAGTCTCCCAAATGCAGTCCTGGAGGGCAAAACACCATTCAGGTTCCATGCTGCCTCTAATAAAGATGCCTGTGCTGCATATCTATGCACCACCCCCATGGTATGCAGATGTATCTCATGCATTTTCATGAGGGACAGCATGAAAACCCGAACAGTATTTGGCACACCAGGACTGGAGTTGGGAACCTCTGCCGTAAAGCAGCAGCCAACAGGGGCAGACATACCTACACCCACAGGCTCCATTAGCCATTGCCTCCTGGAGAGGCAGGACATTGGGCCCTGCGTGCATCTCCCAATACTAGCACTTGCATACCTTAGCAATGTCACCCTACACCTGGGTATACGGTACACAGCTATCAAATGTTTGCTATGATTACTGGCAGATAGCAATTCCTACGTTAAGCACAGTTTGCTGATTGAGCTCCATCATAACAACCTTTCTGATGTCTGTGGAGTGTGCTTCAGGTCTGGTCTCTGACAGTGTTTAACACCCTGGGGAGTGACCCCCAACAGTATTGCGTACCATATCCATGCCTGCACTGTGCCCAGGACTGGTGTGGTGGCCAGGGCTGCTAAGCTCCTCTATAGTAGCACAATGCTGGCATAGGTGTGGGAGTGTGTGTCTGTCTATCCAGTGTGTGGTGGCTGCAAACACCCTCCACAGCCCACACTGCCAGCAGTGTTGCCAGTATTGGCCTGCCAATGTGCATAATGAGGAGCAAGGTACCATGGGTATAGCCTGGACAGGGTGGCTTGGCCAGGATGCATCTGCACAGCGCATAGGGCACTGGCTGGGATATTGTAGTGCCCAGCCACCACCTACACAGACAGGGTGGCCTCAGCATGTCCTGCTGGGAGATCACTCTCACCCTGACTGTGCAGTGACCACAGCATGGCTAGGCACCCCCATAGTGCCATATAGTATTTTTCTCATGTGATATTTATGGGTTTCCTTTTGGGGCCCAGTCACTGACTTATCTGCTTGTTGTGTATGCTGACATCCCAGTTCTGGGTGCACACATTTCCACCAAGAACATGCACGATGGACTAGCTAACAGACTGTTTGCAGCTGGTAAGTGTCTTGATGGAGCGCCTTGCAGGGTGCAGCGGCTGAAGGCTTGCTGCAGGAGAATATCAGATAGTGGTGGGGTGCAGCTTAGCATATCCAGGCCCACTGTCTGTCTGCTATTGCGTTATGGATGTGTACAGAGCTGCATTGACTGCCCTGTAGGTGTCTGTTCCCCAGCAGGACTGGGGTTGATGGTCCCCTCTACTGCCACCATTGCAGGGAGGTGGAATGTGGGTCTGTTGATGGGAGACCCTGTTTACCACCCTCAGCCCTGGAGGAAGAGGGTGGTGGTACATAATCCTCCTAGGGGTCCATAAGGGCTACACCTGACTGAGACACACAGATATAACCAAGGTGTGTCTGCAGAAACTACCTATCTCACACATTGGCACTGCTGGGGACCTGCAGGATGGCCTATTTCTGCCATGGAAGGTGCTGTGGACCTGGTGCTGGGCGCCCCACCAAACACTCAGGGTGAGCACAGTACCCGCACAATGTGACGGTGTGTAGCTACTCTGTGCCAGTAACACACATGGTCAGTTCCCCCTACCAGGCCGAGATGCTGTGGGGGTGCATCTGTAGACAGCTGATTTGCATGTGCAGTGCATCATGGGTACGGGTGGGCTAACCCTATCCTGGTGACCACAGCAGACTGTCTGTGTGGTGACATGCAGTCCCTCTGCAGCCAGCCAGGGGCTTGCTAGGAGCTGTAGCCCACTGGTTACTTCACTGCCTGTGAAGCTAGAGGTCATGGGTTCAAACCCACAGTGGGGTTGTTTGATAGGGCTGCCCAAAGCTTTTTCTCTTTTTAATGTACATTATTGCTGCCAGCAAAAACACCCTCAGCGTACTGTACCCATAATGTGCCTCAGAGGGCGCTTTATAGGGCGCTCTATAGGGCACCTTATGGTTACCGTCCATATAAGGTGCACTATACGTTTACTGTGGAGCGACTTATAGGGTGCCCTATAGGGGACATTATAGGGTGCCGTGGCAGACAGTGCACTTTATAATGTGCCCTATGGAGTGCCTTATAGGGTGCCTTATGCGGCACCTTCAGTTACGGCACGTGACGGCGTGTTTGCTGGCAGCAATTAATAAAATACAAATAAAGTGCTGCAGGAAACAATACATACATGTCAAAGCTGATGCCTCAGCCAGCCTTAACATATTAGGCACACTGGGGATCAAACTCATGACCCCTGTATCAGCAGTCAGTGCCTTAACCATCATGCTACACTGCTGTTCCTCCTTGCATGTCAGCGCACCTACTTCAGATTTCCATGCATTTAAATGCACAGTGCTGCCATCAAACACAGTGCTATGACCTTGCTGTGCCTCATAGGGCACCCTATATGGCACCCTATAGGCCACCCTTTCAGCAACATTGTAGGGTGCTGTGGCGGACAGTGCACTTTAAAATGTGCCCTCTGGGGTACCTTATGCAGCACCTTATGTAGCACCTTATGTTACAATACTTTGAGGGTGTGTTTGCTGGCAGCACTAATTAAAATAAAAATAAAATGTCTCCTAAAGCAATATTACCTATAACAGGTAATGCCTCAACCAGCCTTCTTCATTAGACACAGTGGGGGATTGAACTCATGACTCCTGCATCATTGGTCAGTGTCTTAACCACCTGAGCGCACAGCGCACATTAGCGCATGATTAATCCCGGTTTGCTTTTTTAGACTGAAACGCCCACTCCTTATATGGCATCTCGCACACTAGCGCAGCGCGCACCTAACGGGGTTTTAGTAAACATACCCCTTAATGTTGTTAATATGAGCTATTTGTTTTTCAAGGGTCCAGACTTGGATGGAATCTCATTTACTGAAATTAAATTTGGATATAATGGTATTTCTATGGGTAGGTGATTAGGCTAAAGTTAGGCCCCAAGATGGAGGAGGGGCATGCAGATTCCATTATGGGATTTAATCTGATAGTTTAAGTGTTGCAATCCATTCCTCCCTTACCATGGAATAGCAGTTGGGAAAGTGGCACATAATATTTTCTTCTATTCAAGGATGGTTGGTGAGATCCATAACTTTTTATCTGAAGATCATTTGAGGTAGATTGTTCAAGCTATCATTATGGCTCATTTGAACTATTGCAATCATATCTAGCCATGCTTTCCAAAGAGTTTTACCACCTGCCTTCAATTATTCCAGAACATGACCAGGTTTGATAGAGCTACCCTCTATCTTCAGCCCTACACTGGCTTTCAATTTCAGCTAGAATTGAATTTAAACTACTTTGTTTAGCTTTTAAGACAATGCATAGAATATCTTTATGATATTTATTCTTGCAGGTTCAAATTAGTAATCCAGATCAGGCCCCCTGTTTTTCAGTCTGCTTAAATTAAGGATCCCTGCTGCTTCAGAACATAGGCTAATGCAAACCCAGGGCAAAACATTGTGAGGAACAGTGATAGTTTACTGGAAATGCATTGCCATTAGATCTACAAAGGGATATTTCTTAAGCTTCCTAAAGAAACTGAAAATATGCTGCTCACAGAGGTTCTGAGTAGTGTGTAGTGTGACACCCCTCCCTCGCCTACCCCAGTATGGTGGCAGTAGAGAGAGGGGGCACAGCATATGTTACTCTGTTATCGCTGTTCCCTGGATGTGCTTGTGTAGTTGTAGCCCAGTGATCACAGCCAAAGTAGGTTGAGGGTAAACAATAGGTTTATTGTTCCCAGCAGGTTTTCTTCCCCCCAAAACAGAGGTCAAAGGATATCAAAACATAACAGATACAGTCCGGTATAACAGCCTTCCTGATACTTCTCAGGGTATAACAGGTAAATCAAAGGTCAGCTTCTCTTCGTGCATTCCACTTTCCAAAACATCTATATTCTTCTTAACAGCGATACTTTTTCTCACATAAGACATTCAATAAAGAACTTCCAAAGTTGTGGTTTTTTTGGTCCACATCTACATGAGTAATTCTCTTCTAGCCTCCAAGTAAAACTGAAGCTTCTTCCATGAGCTTAACCTTTCTTCTGTATAAACTTCTCCCAGAAAAAATCTAGGTTTCCTGAAGCTATCTCTTGGAATTAGGCAATTAAATAGGATTGGCAGTGAGACAAGCTTCCTGTCTGCAATTAAACTCCAATCTCTAAAATACTTTTATAACAGCCTTAAAATATTGCATATGTTTAAGCTGTTCATTAAAAGTCTCTTTGGCAGATACCACATTCCATTTCAGAGCCACTACTATAAGATAATGGAATATCAGTTTGCATCAGTTCCTCTTCACTAACTGGAGCTTCTTGAATATAAGGCTTACTCGAGTCTAGTGCTCTTAGGTGTTTGAGGAGACTTTGTAACTGCTTATCTCCCTTCTCTCTAACTGTCCTGTGCTCTTGCAGGGATATCTGTTTATTAACCTTCTTAAAGAGCTGAGCATAAGGATTTCTTTCTTCCTTGACTTGCCCGGGTCTTATTCTCTGGTGAGGAGGTACGTATCTCTTCTGACTAGGCTTTACAGGCACTCTTAATATCTCCTGTTCATCAGAATCTGTATCTAGGCTTGTGTCACGCTGCTGCCAATTAAGAGCATGCTGAGGTGCACCTGTGCTAGCCTCTAGCTTGCAGGTTCTGACACGTTCTCTGCTGTGAGGCAACGTTTGTCTTTCATACACTGGGATTTCCCTTCCACCCAGTTTCTCTCTTGTCTGTCTATTCCCAGGGAAACTATCAGCAGAAATGCTTCTGTCCCTTTCAGACAAAGACTCTATACTTTGTTTAAAAGACTTATAGGATTTTCTGACCTGCTTTGGCTTTGCTTGAGGGCTATTCCTTCCTGGGAGGACTTTCAGCTGTTTTCCCCGAGACGTGGCTTCCTCTGTGCAAGGTGGCTGGCAACCGTCCAAGTAATTGGTTCCCACCTGGTCCCTCTTGCTGCGAGCTCTGCCTCTTTGGGAACTCACGGCTCTCTCTGTCTCTCTGAGAAGAATGCCTGACTCCAAGGCTATATCTGCTCCTTTGGAGTCCCTTTCTCCTGGCTGTGCCAAAGGTAAGTGTCTGCTTTGCTTTCTCCGTTCCTGTAGCTTCTGTTGCCTGTGTAGCTCCTCATTCTCCTCCTCCTCCTGTTCTTCCATTGAAACTACCACTTCCTGGTTATGAGGACTGGTTTGTCCAATCAGGCGAGAGTCCACCCCTTTCCCTGATAGGCTAGCTCTCCCTGTCAGCCTAGAGCTAGGGTGTGGCTCCCTTTCACGTCTCTCCTGCCCTGCAACTTTGTGTGCTGAGGTTTTAACCCTCTCTTGCCCTGTATCTATGGCAGGTTGAGAGTAAAAAGTGTGTTTAAAACCCCTTTTCTTGCGCTCTGACAGCTCTGCCTTGTCACAGTAGGCACCTACTGTGGGATTTGGGTATGGTCTCACTCTCTTGGTGTTGTAGTGGATAATATTTTATAGGTGTGATATATTTATGGGATTTGCAAAATAGTTTTTTTTTAATTTGTAATCTGTCTTAAGCCTTTTGGTGAAGTGGAATATGCATGCTGAATTTCATTAATTATATTATTTATCTCAGAACCTATTGCAAAAGATGACCATTACAAATAATTGTAAAATGGCCCTTGCAGTAAATAATGTGCATTAAGGGGCATAATTGCTAAAGGGTAACGTGGGGTTGTGCAGGTTTTGGCAAGGTGCTAAAATATAGCACGGGGCCCCATGTCAAAAATCCTGTGATACCCTGATAGTGTGCATTGAGGCAGTGACGAGGTGGGATGGGGCATTCCTAACATGGTGCAGCTAGAGAGGGCATTTCTGGCCTGCACTACCTGTCCTTGAAGCAATTAGTGTGGGTGCCCCTAATGCCACCTCAGAGAGTGGTGTTAGCTGCATCCACGGTAGGTTTGCTGTGCTACAGCATGGTAACTGCAGGGGGGAAGGATATATACGTCCTACTGTAGTTAGCCCGAAGTCCCACGCTGATAATGTGGCCATGTGGGGCTTACTAAACATGCTCTTAACTGTGTTAGCATGCTGTTAGTAAATGATCCCTTCAGAAGGTAATTTTATGACAGGCCACCTAACTGATGCGTCAGATATGCATATAAGTTAAACCAATTTCAGAGGGAAAGTGTGCCTGTACTTTCCTTTGAAAATTACCCTACAGAAAATACCCACACACATTTATGCCTGCTATTTACTGCACACAAATTCCTGTGTTATTTTAATTGCCTAGACATATATCTTATAAAGTATGTATGTAAACGCTAACCTGCCCCCAGGAACACCTCCCCTCAGTTTCAATAAAGCTATACTCATATAGGCTGTATGTACAAAAGACTACATGCAAAATACCCTCTACTCCCTCTATCACCTGAGAACAAGGGACGCAGAAAGTATTATGAAGAAGGTGAGGCCTAAAGGCAGCCCATTGGATCCTTGTCTTGTACAACTGATTTAATAGGCTAGTGTGGGTTTGTTAGAACTGCTAGATAGGATAGTGAACTCTTCCTTATTTGGCAGCTTGATCTAAGCAGTAGTACTGCAAGACTACTGTTAGAGATCAGATCCAAAACCACCAGGCAAAAGGGTTTGATGTCTTTTAAAGGAGGGACCTTCAGGCTATTTCTGCAACAGATTAGGGGCAGAGAGACTTGAGTTAATAGAGATTCCAAACAAGAGGCAACACACACTCACAAAGATATGAAGATCAGATGTGGAGCGAGGTGCAACAAGTCATAGAAGGCAAATTTTTAGTCTAAACCTTTATTGGCGTCTCAATGGATTCTACCCTACAGGGGTCGTGTTTCGGCGGTAGGTCTTCATCAGGGGTGCGAGATGGGATCAGGAGATGGGGAGGAGGCTTGACCCTACTTTTGCAAGGGATCAGGAGGGCTGGAGGGGCTTGATGATTGGCTCATCACAATAATTTTCTCAATCAGGCCATGCTAACGGCCTGCAGTTAGCCCAGGTGCAACTAACACCTGCTTGAGGACCATTTTGCCCATGCACGTGCATTCCCTATATCACATGGAGAATACATGTGTAGGTTTTTGACCTGCTCAGGGTCACTCTCTAACCACATCCTTGACACTTCTATATAGTTAGGACATTCACATGTAGATTCAGCCCTTTTCAAAATGGGCGTTTACTCGTGAATGTCATTTGCTTGTGGAAATGCATGATTTTGCACATACAAATTGCAAATAAGGTTTCTACAATAAACTCCATAAGGGTCTAACTTATATGTTGGTCTGACCCAGTATGGCATATCTCATGTTCTTATGTTTAAGTGGTGATGTTCAACTTCTGATTACCCCGGGATTACTACTAGGGATCATCAGTGCCATTTTGGAGAAGGATCGTGTGCAGAGCAGGATCGACTGTGCCTCATTCCTACTCCCTGATGGCCACCAATAATCCCAGCAAGCCTGGGAATGTAAATTGGGGGTTGAGGGTCCCAGATAGTTGTGTGGAGGCTTTCAAAGCGGATCGTCTTTTTACCTTTTGGCTGGTGAGCTTTCAGGGAAGGGGAATCAAAATGATGTTTCAGGGATGGAAGGGGGAATGGGTGTGATGCTTCAAGGGGGGAAACCTCATCAGGGGCAGCTGGGGGATCCTGGGGTGGGGAGACTAGACCCATAATACTGCACTGGTATGACTCGCTGCCAGGACAGCGATTTTAGGAGACTGCTCCCACGTCTAAGTGGGGGGAATTTTCACAACTTTATGGCCCACATGCAGCCTCCTAAAATCTCTGTTCCTGCCAGACGGGCAGAGAGATACCTGTGCAGTCCTGCAGCTATCTTACAAGGGCCTCAACGTTTACCAAAACCTCTTATAAAATACTGGCCTAATTCTCCATATCCTAAGATGGACATGGGAATTCCTCTCTCCATGTCCTTTCTAAAATTCACCTTCACATGGATAACACTGCTCCATATATGTGTAATTTGAAGTCATCTTAGTTGTTTCAAGCTATACTTTTACCGCATGGCTGGATATTGCTTTTGTGTGTTTATTAAAAATAAAGCTGCAAACATTCCATTCCAATTTAATTATTAAAATTGGCTTTTTTCAAAGATAAGATATGAAAAATTCATGCCATATTGCTCTCAGTCACCATCCTTATGGACTGTGTCTCAGACCCCGTTTATGACATATCTAGTCTCTTGCTTAGTAGTCTTCAAATAACTTTTCAGTAAAGGTAACTGATAGTAAAAATGAATTAAAACACTAGTACGAGCATCTTTGCAAACCAGATGTACTCTTGGTATTAACCGTATCTTAAAAGCCTTTGAAGAAAGATCTTTTCTGTTTCCTGCCATCCAAGAGAGTACAGGCTTCTGTAGCATGAGTCATAAGCTTTCAGATTGTCTTTATTGCTTTCAGATGTTGCATGGAATTTCTTCGACTGGCACTGGAGCTGTGTCATCAACACCTCGACTGGAGTAAATGTGGCAGTCTGACTGCACGGGTAGGCGTCAGTTCTGGTTTATGCGAGACAGTCTGGCTCAGAGAGCTAATCACATGAATTCAGTGAGATAATTAACCTCTCCTCCACCCCCCCCCCCCCAAAAAGAAAAGAAACAATTGCAATTACAGAGTACAAAAAAATGTAAATAGTCTCCACGCACCTTTCTGTCACTGTCTAAAAGACACCCATTGCAGTTCCATTTGGAATATTGACCCTGTGAACTTATTGGGCATATGAATCATCAACCCAGTATTCAAAAAGACTTATCTGGTTAGTGGCTGTTGCTGTACAGAGAAGGCCCCTATCTGTCAATCGTGAGCAGCACAATAGGGATATAGTAGCATAGTAACATAGTAAATGACAGCAGATAAAGAACAGCATGGTCCATCCAGTCTGCCCAGCAAAGATGGCAAGAGTAGGTGTACCTGCCGCTCTGTGCAGGCCACCCCTCTTCATGTATGTTTTAGGAGTAAACCCACCGCTCCGTGAAAATGCGCTGTAAGCTCTTACAGGCCATCCCAGCACTATCCAGTGATTTTTAGTCACTATCCATATACTGTAGCTAAGCGGCCATCGCTGTCCTCTTATATTTGGTGCCACTCGCTATCCAGATAGCAGTACTGAATATACTTGAATGATTTAAATGTGACAATTAAAAAAAACAAAAAACAACAATTAAACAAAATTGGCTTGTATATTTTTTAAGAATCAAAGGGTATATGTATTTTTGTGTGGATGGGTTTGTGGATATATATATATATATATATATATATATATATATATATATACTGTACTGTATACATATACACTTTTTGACTTTACTCCTTTCCATTGGATCATCTTTACATGGAAAGTTCTGGAATTATTTAACACTAGAATACAATCTTCTTTAAAAAAAAAAAAAAAAAAAGAGCAGAGCTCACTGGTTTTGACCTCAAAATGAGCTTTGTGTGAGGATGGTTTCATGGTGCAGTCTAAGGGAGAAGAACTGGCAGGAAAGGAAATTCGATATATTTGGGCAGTTTTCATGCAGAGAGGTAATGCTATGTTTCTTTGAAGACCCCAGACTACTCAGAGTTGGAAAGAAACATGGTCATCATGGCACCACTGACCCCACAAAGAAAACCACAGTGTTATTTTCTGATACAGTTGGTTGCTGGAGACTGGATCATACTAATGTACCTTGGTTACAAGATACAGAGACTGGAAGTGAGTCCATTTGGTGCCTATAGGATTTCCTCTGGGAAGCATTCTGGACCAAGTAATTACATGCTGCAGTTTTCAGTAAAACACAAAAAAAAAAACCCCAGCACAGGCTGTTTCTGTTATTTTCCCATTGTACACATTCAAATGCAAAACACAATTCAAGAAATCCATATGAGGATTATTACATTTCTACACAGCGGGGATTTGGAACCACCAAAAATAATCTCAAACCTCGTCAAACACCAAAGCTTGCAGAGGCAAAATAGAACACTTGAATATTTTGTTGACTAAGGTATCTTTTCCTTTTTATGATTGTTGCCACACATCAGCTATTAAATGACTTTGACATCTATTAGGTAGTCGGATGACATGTCGTGCTGCATTCTATTGTGACATGGTGGGTGGTTTGATGTATCATTAATATATCAATTTGGGAGCCAGCATAACTGATCATGCATTTCAAAACTTATAGAAGTGCTGATTAAGCTATCCCCCTCATAGTATACCACGGCCAGTGCAAATGCTATTTATTCACTAGGAAATGAAACTAATACAAAGCAGATTTCTTCCTTCTGATCTTCAGATTGACGGGAATAGTAGACAGAAGAGGCTGGCAGATCTGTTTGATTGTATTTTAGTTTCCTTTGAGCGGAGCGGCAGCAATATGAAAAGCAGGAACTAAAGGAATGCCTTTCCATTGCGGATCCTATTCATCTCGTTCCTTCTTGTTCTCTGCCAGCACTGAAAGGAAGGGCTAACCTCTTTGCAAAAGAATAATATGGCATTAGTTCTGTCTATGTGTAGAAGTGAATTACTCAACGTTTCCACACCCTTCTGTGAAGCACCAGTAAACTGGAGAAGTAGAGTTCATGGCTCTGAAAGATTATACAACATCGATATCTCTAGACCTGGGGTCACCAACCTCCAGAGGGCCGCGGGCCGCACAGCCGACTACCGGGAGCCTCGCGGGCCGCACCCCCCTTCTCCCCGCCCCCGCGAAAAAAAACAACAAACGCAAAATTATGAAAACAATGACTGATCACCTTTATTGAATTTAATGAGATGGCTGATGATTCATGCTAGCAGACAAACGCTTAAAGTCCGGCTTCACAGATGACACTGACAGGAGAAGGGAAGCTTGCAGGTGGTCGTCGGTGAGCTGTGAGCGCGTGGATACAATGGCGGGAATCCTTGGCGGGCCGCACGTAATGTTAACCGGGGTAGAGCCTCGCGGGCCGCACGAAGGGACCTTGTGGGCCGCATGTGGCCCGCGGGCCGCAGGTTGGTGACCCCTGCTCTAGACAGACATATAGATCTCTCTCTCTGGATAAAGATGGAGAGAGACACCATTTTGTATGTTTTACATATCACATTTTTTTTTTAGTGCCATCAAGTCAGTGTTGACTCATAGTCACCCAGCTACCTCTGGGTTTTCTTGGCAATGTATCACTAGAAGTAGATTACCAGCCTTTTCTTCTGAGGCAATGGAGGGGTAAAGTGACTTGCCCAGTCACAAGGAGTGCTAGTGGGAATATGAACCCTTGATTTTCTGGGTACTAGGCAATTGCTCTAACCACTAGGCTACTCCTCCACTCTCATGTAGCACAATATGATGATAATAATAGTTGTTATTTTCTGAAGAAAAAACTCGTTCTAAATCTTTAATGAACATGAGAGGTCCGCTGATACAGAAAGGCGCCCACTGGCTTTGTTGTGCTATAGCTTTCCCTTTAAAAAGGAATCATGTAATGCGTTCAGTAGCTTTCTTCATGACACTTTGCACATTGTTTACAAAATGTTTTTATGCACATAAGACCCTTATCTCAGCTGCCGCTTTTGCTCTCCAATTAAAGTTGGATTGAATAGCACATAAAAGTGTTCCTTAATTGCAAGATTTAGAGACTGAAAGTGAGATCATTTGCTACTTTTGGGATTTCCTCAGATTGACTTCAACCTGAGACAGAAGTGAAGGAGGGGAAGTTGGGAGTTTGTTGGATGCTGGATTAAGTATGGAAACGTGTATGCTCATCTGTTGGAACAGAAAAGATTCAAAGAGGGAAACAACAGACTTGGTTAAGGAACCCCAATAGCAGTTGGCAGCTTGCAGCGGGAATATACTGTATCCTTACCAGTGTGGACAGGTATAACTGGGCAGACTGTATGGGACAATTGATCTTTATTTGCTGTCATCTGTTATGTTACTGTGCTACTATGAAGCCCAGAGCATCAGTTATTTATCATCATAGATATACTGTAGGGTGCTGTGCTCTACAATGAACAAGGGTGACAGGAAGAACTAGCTAGTAGAATGTACCAAAATGTACCCACATAGGTTAGTAGCTGTGGGAGAAGAGGTTTTGTGTGTACAATTTGTACTTCCCAGTTTTCCATTTCTTCTCTCGTTGTGCCTTTGGGAGACCAAAGGCTGGTTTTGTCATTCTGAAAAGAGCATTAGAAAAAATTGGGGAATATGCATTTTCGCACCAGAAGAGATTACACATCCAACAAACCTACACATTGTAGAACTTGTCTTGGTCAACCAGCTGCCACTCTATTGTTCTTCCTCCACTAACACTGTAGATGTATCATGGACCAAGAGTACAGTTGTGGTCAACATTATTGGCATCCGTGCATTTTAGGTATGTCATATAAAATATCTTGAGAAATAATTGGAAATATTCCAATTGTATGTCATCATAATATTTTAATAGGTGGTAAATGTGTTTTGAAGCTTCAATGGTTGGAACAACATTGGATATAACACAGTTCATCATTACAGTCTTAATAGGGAGATCGATTGGCTGAGTTTGTTTTAGGATGACCAACGGGAAGAGGGCTTCCCCAATGACGTGGGAAATTCCCTTGTTTCTCATTGATGGCTCTATTGGTGCACATGATAACATGTAGCCAATGATAAGTTATGCAGACTCTTATAAGATGTTTTCAGTGTTTTTTAGCAGTTCTATGGAATTCTACAGGTGCAACATTCCCTTGCAGCGCTTGATACAGAGTCCTTAGCTTTGACTCAAAACGTGCACGTCGCGATTTGGGAGTCACCATATATAGATTTGGACGAATTTTCCAAGTTGCCATGCATTATGAGATGTGTGCTTTTAGAGCTTTATTGATTAAAATGGATATTATCAGCATTCGAGAGTGAGAAACATCTCTTTTCCTGCTGATTTATCTGACAAAAATAGATAAAAAATAGGTAGGTTTGAGTACCTGCATTTCTTCTGGTGGTTTTGATTTCATTTAGGACTTCAGTGTAATCACTGGTTTGGGGACTGTTCAGTTACACACACTCTTTAGCAATGAATTCTGGAGCTTAATTATGTATTGAGTGAAAAATATTTTCTCCTATTTGTTTTAAATGTACTACTTTGAAACAAAAAATATCATTTTGACAATCTCTATTACTTTCCTAACAATTTGCCGGTATTCTCTCCTTGGGGCAGAGTTACATAAATAACTCTATATCTCAACTATGTGATTTAAAATACTTGTATTACTGAATGTGCTAACCGTTTTGAGGAGGTAGGGAGTATAAACTGGGACTTTCAAACTACCAATGCCAACAGTACAAGCAACAAGTGGGGAAAGTATGTGAGGCAAATGACACAAACAATTCTTCCCAAACCCTTTCTGTACATATATGTGCACGTGCATGCATGTTTGCACATGCAATGTATTTATACAAATTCATACACATATATGCATGTGCAAGCATATACGCATATATGTGTATGCACTTCCCCTCCAAACAGCTGTTATTTATCGCCCACCGGACAAATCCAAATCAACCTTCCTCACCGACTTCGACTCCTGGCTCTCTGCCTTTATGGATCCCTCCTCCCCCACTCTTATTCTTGGCAATTTCAACATTCACATCGACAACCCCTCTGACTCCCATGCCTCAAAGTTCTTCACTCTTACCTCTTCGTTCGACCTCCAATTTTGCTCCACTGCCGCCACACATCTACACGGCCACTGCCTTGACCTAATACTATTCTCCAACTCCTCTCCTTCAAACTTCCGCAAATCAATCCTTCCCTCATCTGACCATCACCTCTTAACATTTACTCTTCAACTTCCTCCGTCCCAACCTCGTCCTGTCTCTTCCGACCTATTTAGAAACCTTCATAATATTGATCCCCTGACTCTCCTCCACCATCTCTCCATGTCTCTCCGCCATTTTATCTTCCAAGTCCGTCGTTGAGGCATTATCTTCATACAATGCTACATTATCCTCAGCCCTTGACACTCTTGCCCCTCCCACCCCACGTCCTGTCAAGCGATCTACTCCCCAACCCTGGCTTTCACCCACAATCCGTTACCTAAGCATCTGCGCCCGTTCTGCTGAATGAACTTGGTCCAAATCCCGCTCCCTGGAAGACCTTCTACACTTCAAATTCATGCTTGACTCCTTCCAGTCAGCCTTAGCACAAGATTACTACATCCATCTAACCAACTCCCTTGCCTCTGATACTCGCCGCCTTTTTAATACCCTCAATTCTCTCCTCAAGGTCCCCCCGCTCCCGATCCCACCCTCTCTTTCTGCCCAAACCCTAGCCGACTACTTCCATGACAAAATCCACAAGATTACCCTCCAATTTCCTACCCCTCCATCTACCTCCCCTCCTCCCCAATTCTCTTCCCCCATCCATACTCTCTCTGCCACCCTCTCCTCCTTCCCTCTGATCTCTGAGAAAGAAACTGCACTCCTTCTGTCCTCCTCCAAACCCACCACCCAGGGCCGGCCCGTCCATTGAGCGAGAATGTTTTTTGCACAGGGCCCCGCGTTTCAGGGGGCCCCGCGCAAAAAACATTCTAATCCTAAAGTAAAATTTTTAAAAAGAAAAAAGAAGTTGTCTTCTCCGGCAGCCGGGGCCGCCGCGGCAGAATCGAGTGTGCCGCGGGGCCCCCCCTGCCCAGCAGAGCCTGCCCTCCCGAGCCTGCCCTCCCCTTTATCACCTGTCTTCGCAGCTCTAATCAAACGCGCCGGCTTTCAGAGCGCGAGGGAGAGTTTATCCCTCGCTTCACTATTAAGCCCTCGGGGGCTGATGGGATGTTCCCATAAGCCCCCGCGGGCATAACAGAGCCGCGAAAGGGAAACTAGCCCTTTCGCGCTCTGAAAGCCGGCGCGTTTGATTAGAGCTGCGAAGACAGGTGATAAAGGGGAGGGCAGGCTCGGGAGGCCAGGCTCGGCTGGGGAGGGGGGGCCCCGCGGCACACTCGATTCTGCCGCGGGGGCCCCGGCTGCTGGAGAAGACAACTTATTTTTTTCAAAAAATTTCCCTGGGCGGGGCTGGGCGTTAGGAGTGGTGATGGGCTATGGGGGGCGGGGGGGGGGGGCGGGGGGGGGGGGTTAGGAGTGGTGATGGGCTATGGGGGGGGGGTTAGGAGTGGTGATGGGCTATGGGGGCTGGGGGGGGTTAGGAGTGGTGATGGGCTATGGGGGGGCTGGGGGGGGTTAGGAGTGGTGATGGGCTATGGGGGGGCTGGGGAGGGTTAGGAGTGGTGATGGGCTGGGGTGGGGGTTATGAGTGGTGATGGGCTATGGGGGGCTGGGTGGGTTAAGAGTGGTGATGGGCTATGGGGGGGCTGGGGGGGTTAAGAGTGGTGATGGGCTGGGGGGGTTAAGAGTGGTGATGGGCTATGGGGGGGCTGGGGGGGTTAGGAGTGGTGATGGGCTATGGGGGGCTGGGGGGGTTTAAGAGTGGTGATGGGCTATGGGGGGGCTGGGGGGGTTAGGAGTGGTGATGGGCTATGGGGGGGCTGGGGGGGTTAGAGTGGTGATGGGCTATGGGGGGGCTGGGGGGGTTAGGAGTGGTGATGGGCTATGGGGGGCTGGGGGGGTTTAAGAGTGGTGATGGGCTATGGGGGGGCTGGGGGGGTTAGGAGTGGTGATGGGCTTTGGGGGGCTGGGGGGGTTTAAGAGTGGTGATGGGCTATGGGAGGACTGGGGGGGTAGGAGTGGTGATGGGCTATGGGGGCCTGGGGGGGGTTAGGAGTGGTGATGGGCTATGGGGGGGCTGGGGGGGTTTAAGAGTGGTGATGGGCTATGGGGGGGCTGGGGGGGTTAGGAGTGGTGATGGGCTATGGGGGCTGTTGGGGTTTAAGAGTGGTGATGGGCTATGGGGGGACTGGGGGGTAGGAGTGGTGATGGGCTATGGGGGCCTGGGGGGGGTTAGGAGTGGTGATGGGCTATGGGGGGGCCTGGGGGGGGTTAGGAGTGGTGATGGGCTATGGGGGGGCTGGGGGGGTTAGGAGTGGTGCTGGGCTATGGGGCGCTAAGTCTGTATATGGGCTGATGGGATCAGGACTGAAAGTGAGTTGATGGGGAGGTTAGGACTGGTAATGGGGTATGGGAGGGCTTAAACTGAAAATTGGGTGAGGGGGATTAGGACTGGAAATGGGCTGGTGGGATTAGGACTGGGAGTGGGCTGGTGGGATTAGGACTGGGAGTGGGCTATGGGGGGCTAGGACTGGTAATGGGTTGGAGGGGTTGCTAGGACTGGAAATGGGCTGGGGGGAATTAAGACTGGAGGTGGGCTGATGGGGTTAGGACTAGTAATGGGCTGTGGGCTGTTGGGGGGGGGGGTTAGGACTGGTAATGGGCTATGGGGGGGCTAGGACTGGAAATGGGCTGATGGGGGGGTTAACACTGGAGGTGGGCTGATGGGCTTAGGACTGGTAATGGGCTGGTGGGATTAGGACTGGGAGTGGGCTATGGGGGGCTAGGACTGGTAATGGGTTGGGGGTTGCTAGGACTGGAAATGGGCTGGGGGGATTAAGACTGGAGGTGGGCTGATGGGGTTAGGACTGGTAATGGGCTGTGGGCTGTTGGGGGGGGTTAGGACTGGTAATGGGCTATGGGGGGGCTAGGACTGGAAATGGGCTGATGGGGGGGTTAACACTGGAGGTGGGCTGATGGGCTTAGGACTGGTAATGGGCTGGTGGGATTAGGACTGGGAGTGGGCTATGGGGGGCTAGGACTGGTAATGGGTTGGGGGTTGCTAGGACTGGAAATGGGCTGGGGGGATTAAGACTGGAGGTGGGCTGATGGGGTTAGGACTGGTAATGGGCTGTGGGCTGTTGGGGGGGGTTAGGACTGGTAATGGGCTATGGGGGGCTGACTGGAAATGGGCTGATGGGGGGGTTAGGACTGGAAGTGGGCTGATGGGGGGGTTAGGACTGGAAGTGGGTTGATGGGGGGGGGGGCTAGGACTGGTATTGGGTTGGGGGGTTGCTAGGACTGGAAATGGGCTGATGGGGGCTAGGACTGGAAATGGGCTGATGCAGGGACAAGAAGGGAATGGATGCTGGGTGAGACTGGAACTAGAAGGGAGCTGATGTTGGGGGAGGATTAGGGGAGGATTAGAATGGGATGGGGCTGGGAGAGTAAAATGGAGAGGGGAAAAATATTTTGTGTGGTAGGGATAAAAAAATCTACACTTAGCTGGGTATTGGGAGAGTAAGTGGGGATTGAGGATGGAGGGGTAAAATGTGAGTGGATGAAATAGGAATGAGGAAAGAGCAAAAGGAGAAAGATTAGTATGTTAAAGCAGATGTAGAGAGAGAGAGAATGGAAAAAAAACTAGAAGAGAGAAGAGACAGCAGATGATGGAGAGTTAGCAGAAAACATGAAGAAACCAGAAGAAAGTGGCTGGAGCAATTGCAACCGGAAAAAAATGCACAAAAGGTAGAAAGATATCTCTTTATTTTGAATTTATTAACTGGAATATGAAAGCTCTGGGAAATGTGCATCATTAACGTCTGCGCTTTGTTTGGTACAAGAGGAAATTAATTTATAGTTTTATTTCTACAGTTGTTGTACATTCCAAGTTTGGCTTTTGGGGTTCCCAGTTTAATTATTGCCTTCCTGTTTCTAAATTGTGATTCCTTGTTTGGTGATGGTCTATGTTCTGCATGTGTAACTGAGCTGAGGTATTCTGTTTATGTAATTCCTATTTGACATTGCCACTTGTTCTCTTTCCCCAGTAGGTCATGTATTGTTTTTCTCTGAAATGTATTGGTTTAATATTTGCAGTGTTGCCTTTTGATAGGTAGGGTATGGTGCTTTGTGAGTTCTGGTAGTGCTGTTAGGATACGGCGGGTTTGCTATGGGTTCTAAATGGGCAGTGTTTGTAGTAGTTCCTAATGTGCCTGGCGGTTGGCACTGGATTATAGTAATGTAGAAATCTTTTAGTCTGTCTTTATCCATACACACACTAACTTTTAGTAAACATGTCTCTTAATGAATGTTAGCATTATGCAAATATTTATGCAAATAAGGCCACTTATGCAAATGAGGCCCCACACCGAGTCTCCGCACATGGCCCCGCACCCCCCTTGGGCCGCCCCTGCCACCACCTGTTCATTAGACCCTATCCCCACCCATCTCCTACGTTCCATCCCCCTCACCATTGCCCCCTCCATCACTCATATCCTCAACCTCTCACTCTCCACTGCAACTGTCCCCATTGACTTCAAACATGCTGTTGTCACACCCCTCCTCAAGAAACCCTCACTTGATCCCACATGCCCTTCTAACTATCGACCCATCTCCCTCCTTCCCTTCATATCCAAACTATTAGAACGAGCAGTCCACCATCGCTGCCTCGACTTCCTCACCTCCCAGGCCCTCCTCGACCCACTTCAATCCAGCTTCCGTCCCCTACACTCCACTGAAATGGCACTCACAAAAGTCACAAATGACCTGTTCCTGGCTAAATCCAAGGGCCTCTATTCTATCCTCATCCTTCTTGACCTTTCTGCTGCCTTTGACACCGTTGACCACGACCTTCTCCTCATCACCTTCTCCTCGCTTGGCTTCAAGGACTCCGTACTATCTTGGTTCTCCTCCTACCTCTCCCATCGCTCATTCAGCGTATGCTCTGGTGGCTCCTCCTCCTCCCCTACCCTGCTCCATGTATGTGTACCCCAGGGATCTGTCTTAGGCCCCCTCCTCTTCTCTCTCTATACCCAAAGCCTTGGTGTGCTTATATCCTCCCATGGCTTTCAGTACCATCTCTATGCTGATGACTCACAAATTTACCTCTCTACACCTAATATTTCTCCGGCAACCCAGTCCAAGATCTCTGCCTGTCTTTCGGACATCGCTGCCTGGATTTCTCATCGACGACTGAAACTGAACATGGCCAAGACTGAACTCCTTGTCTTTCCACCTAACTCCTCCCCCCCCCCACTTCCCCCTCTCTCAATCCATGTGGATGGATCTACTATCCTTCCTGTTCCCTCGGCCCACAATCTAGGGGTTATCTTTGACACCTCTCTCTCCTTCTCCGCTCATATCCAGCTTGTAGTTAAGACCTGCCGCTTCTTTCTCTATAATATCAGCAAAATCCGCCCCTTCCTCTCTGAACATACTACCAAAACACTTATCCACTCCTTAATCTCCTCTCGCCTCGATTACTGCAACCTACTCCTTGCTGGTCTTCCCGTGAGCCACCTCCTTCCCCTTCATTCTATACAAAATCACGCTGCTCGACTAATCTTCTGCCAGCCTCGCCATGCCCATATTACTCCTCTTCTCAAGTCACTTCACTGGCTCCCTGTCCAGTTCCGCATCCAATTCAAGCTACAACTGCTGACCTATAAATGCATTCACTCTATGGCCCCTCAATACCTCTTATCTCTTATCTCTCCCTATGTCCCCTCTCGAAATTTGCGCTCGGCTAACAAATTACTCCTATCAATGCTTTTCACCTGCACCGCGAACTCCCGACTGCGCTCTTTTCACCTTGCTGCACCTCACGCCTGGAACAGCCTACCTGTGTCTGTGCGCCAGGCACCCTCCCTGGCCCTCTTCAAGTCCAGACTGAAGACCTACCTCTTCACCATTGCATTCAGATACTGACTCCTTCTTCATCTCACCCTAATCCCCGTCAACGTTTATGACCAACTACAGACCAAACTGTACCACACCGTACCTTGCGTAGAACCGACTAATGTTCTGTACTGTTTTTAACTAATGTACTATTCTAACTAGATTGTAAGCTCCGATGAGCATGACTTTAATGGGCAGGGACTGTCTCTTGTATGCTGACTACCTCTTGTAAGTTAGCTGTGCAGAGCTGCGTGCATGGCACTTTAGAAGTGCTAAATATATGTGCTGTATCTATCTATATATGTTGCCTCTGTGTATGTCTCTGACTTAGAGCGACAAGGGGAGAGGTCATTTGAATGGAGTGTTTCTCAACATTCCATTGGTTTGGAAAAAAATAATACACATTTTTTGGAGTAGGCACCAATTTGAGCATTGGCATTTGCATAGTGTTGGGGCTAAGTCTAGGAACCTGCAGGTCAATATTGAGCCAGGGAAATAGCGTTTTTTTTAAACATCAGTCTTGGCAGCTAAAATTATTGTGGATACTCAGCACCACTATCCAGATAGGGCCTGATTCAGATCACGGCCTGTCCGGCCTATCCGGACATCCAAAATCTGGATTTGCACCAGATTCTGCACCCGCAGGAGCTAGACGTTCGCATGGGAGCAGAATCAGGTGCAAACGGCCCCAATTCGGTGCCTCTGCATGTCCAGCTCCCATCCCTTCCAACCCAGCCAAAGTGCCTGTATGGAGCCTTAGTGCCAAGAAATCCTGTCGCCATGGCACCAGGAAGCCACGCAGCAATCCCAGTTCCCCGCCACTGCTCAAATGTATGTTTCTCTGCCACCCAACCTCTGAAAGGGCCTGCCAAGGCTGGGATCAGGCTGCGGGGAACCTCCAGATGCTCCCAACCATTTCCAGGGGGTCCACTGGTGGCGTTTCCCTTCTTTAGGGAGACTTATTCCACCTCTGAGGAGAAATAAGTCCCCATCCAGTCCTTCTGTCTAGACATACAGGGCCATGACCAGAATCGTCCATAATGAATGTACATCCCCGCTAAAACACTGCACAGAATGACCCCAATAGTGACTAGCACTGAATATGCAGATACTTTAGCAGGTGCTGCCACTATCCATATGGCTTGTCTGGATAGCCCTAAGAGAGGTTTTGGCTGTCCGAAGTTATTGGGATATTTATCCATATGGAGGCACTCAATATTGCTGGTGTGTGGAAAATCTTCAGCACCGTACCTGCTTCATCCACGGATCTCCCCAGCACTATTTGGATAGTGCCGAGGCAGTCTGTAAGGATATTTAATGAAACTATTCATCTAGTGGTTCTGAATAGCCCAGTCAGTGGCTAACTGGATAAGTTCCACTGAGTACTAACCTGCTGTTTTATAAAGGAACTTTGGCACCTGGATTGCCTGGATAAAATAAGAGGCCTGATGAACTTCTCATATAGGGATCCTGTTAGAAGACTTAGCTGCTGTAGGACATAAAAACAAAGGGGAAAGAATAGGAGCTTACTATTTGCAAATTTAAGAAAGGAAAACCAATGATCTTCCCACCTCCATTCAGTTATTACACTTCACTCATTACAATTCTGGCCAGAAATTGAGTATGTGATTTCTGAATTCAATCTCAGATGGTCAGCAGAATGATTTCATACCATCTTTGGATGATGAATCATTGGCAGGATGCTTGGAGACCCACAGTGACATCTGTGCTTTATCCTTGCCCATGAAATCAGTTTGGTTGATGGAGAAACTGCTTACTTGCATTGCACTGTTACCATATGGCAGCATGGTAAAATCCCTAGGGTAATTGCTTATGGCTCAATGGGGCAGTAAGTGGGTGGATCAGGAGCAGAGTGTGGATGTTGCTGGCAAATTGCAATTAGCGCAGGTGTCATTGGTATGCACTAAAGGATGTTGCCATCAGCATGGGTGTGCTTATCACCTCCTCAGTTCTTTGAAGTGCGCCTCCCCGCAGTAACTGAAAGAGGTCACGCCGCGCACACCTGCAGCAGATAGTGCAAGTCAGCTCCATCCCTTGTGCTAACCTTTGGGCCTTAACACAGGCTACAATCGCTCATTTTAGTAAATATGCCCCAAAATGAAGAGAAGGTCCTTTATACTGGCTTACAAGGACAATAAAGGGAACCTAGAAAGCTTATGTTTATTTAGCAAAGTGTTTTTCCATTTCCCACTGACTGTATGTTTATTAAAACTTGATATACTGCCCTATACAAAAGCAGCAAGGAGGTTCACAATAAAAATTCAAATGATCAGAATACAAGAAAGGAAATACAGTTCACATGACAGGAGAGATGGCTGCAATCATTCTGGGGGGGGGGGGCGGGAGCAGGGGAGAGGATAGGGGAAGGTAGCGCAAAGGAGGTTAAGTGACATTAGGTGATGGGCAAATGCTTGGAGGAAAAGATATGTTTTAAGTTTAGCTTTAAAGGCAGAGTATGAAAATTCTAACCGGAGATCAGGAGGCAGGTTGCTCTAGACCAAGGAAATAAAATGCAGAGTGATGGGTAGACTCCAGCTTAGCCTTGGAAGTGGGGTAAGGTAGAGATGGTTGGAATGAATTTTTCCTCAAGGAGTGCCCCGCAGTCAAGGCCACCCATGCAAGGAGGAGGAGGAGGAGGAACAGCCCCCAAGTGAACCAAGGGAGGAGAAGTTGGATCAGATCGAAGCCAGGTTTTAGGAATCTCCCTGCACTAGGGAAAGATCTGGGTCAGAGGGGTAGAGCCAGGGACCTGGGAATAGGGTGGCACTGATATTCCACCCTGAGAGGGAGAGGAGTATGAAAGGCAACTCCCACAGCATCAGGAGGCCCTGCCGCATGATCTGCCCCCATGAGGGTATTCCACAGTTCCCGAAGTGTCTGAGCCGATGGAACTAGGAGAAGCTGAACCTTGCGGCTACATTTTTAAAGATATTGAGTTACAAGAAGCTGGACCTACAAGTCTGTGAGATTCCTTGCATATCTTATTCTGCATTGTGGACTGGGCCTGGGAATGCCTAGGGAGGCATGGGCATAAAGGTTTCCCAACCCTGCTTCAGTTTATGAGAGAACTAAGGCTTTGCCCAGGTTTAAAAGGAATGGAATGAACTAAGTTGGTCAATGAACGATCTTTGAGGACACGTACTGTTAACAAGTTGGAAAGTGGGCTAGTGAGAAGCCCTCATTGCAGGGTGGAGCTGATGAGAGTCCATTTGCCCAGTAGCTACCCAGAAGGGAGTAGCTGGCTCGTGCTGGTCAAGGAACTGGGAAGGAAAACCCAAACTGGTTCACTTTCCTGCTTTAACTGCTTGCTCAAAAGACTACACATACAGCAATGGAGTTTTGCTTTGTTTTTTTTTCTTTTCCATTGACTGTTTGCTTTTGGATTGAGGACCACTGGAGAGGTGTGGAATAGAGCTAAGTTGGCTATGGGATACGAATAGACTGCTCACTTGTTACAAGGCCAACGCTCCTTCTCGCTCAGCAGCTGGAGCCGCAGGCATGTGCTGCACCTCTGGACGTTATCCTCCTCTTATAGCGCACACCAGACTGGGGCATGTGACATCTGATGACCTGTCAAACTGGAAGGCTGCTAACATCAAGCTGCTTTAATAGAAAGCAAATGGGTAAAAAATGCCATGTTGTATAACCTAATAATTTTTACTTGCAAAGAACTGTTGTGATTATGCTTAATCATGGCCGCTGTAGACAACAACCCCATTAGTAAAAAAGTGTATTTTTGGTTTTTACTCCCTTTTTTTCTCCCTAAACATGTCTGTTGCTTTCCTGTCTACAGAAATCATGCTGAAACAGCTCAGAAAGCCTTCAGATCTCCAAAGGATGAAGAGTAGGGCTAGATTACCACTAGCCATTAACCCAACATCGAGTCATATTCATACAGTCCACTCACCCCCCTCCCCCCTCCAGCTGGGATCTTTGTTCATGATTTCTTCTCATATATCACCTCTCTGGAGGTAGTGTGGGGAAAACTACAGGACCTAATGCTGGATATGACAGTAGTAGGAAGTTATGAGCGAGAACGGGAACTGTGCAAGCACATGCTTTGAGTCGAGTGGCTATGCTTTGAGAGCAATGAACTGAGAACCAGGAAGGTTGGGCTAGTCATATTTATCCTCCATTGCCCTTGCTACAAGGGTGGATTGAACCAGAGTAAAAACAAAGGCCAAAGAGTGAGATTTACATGTCCTATGTCTGAGGTGTACATTTCAAAAGATTTAAATGCCAAAGATGTTCCTCTATTTAGAATGCACACAGCTACATTTGCAGCAGTGGAAAACCATTTATATGACCCTGTCCCCACCAGAGGAAGACAGACACACACGAGGGACATGCATGCATATACACACATATGCTGCTCATGTGCTCACCCCACTAGATCTGCCTATCATCCTACAAAGTTTTGCGTTTGCTGGCAGCAATATCGCACTGTCTGAATCAGCTGCCTCACACTTTCCCCCTTCATTCATCTACCACTTCTACCCCTCCTCTGCACTCTCCCACCTTCAGGACACTCACAGGATCTCTCCAAGGCCAGTCCACTGCTGCCTGTAGAGCTTAGTCACTTCTCATGCTGAATCCTTGCTTGCATAGCAGAAGAACCTTCCCCTAGTCCCGCCTCCTTTCCTGTGATTTTGGCTATCTTCTAATATTTCTGCCTCCAATGCCTTCCTATTGGCTGGATCTTACCCATAGTTCTGACACCTGTCCTGTATGGGATTGATTGGTTGGTTAATTGGAAACATAATCAGGAAACTAACTGGCTTGCAGGTGCTGCTAGTGATACTGTAAGCAGATTGGGGAGGTACATTCACACAGGGGGAGGGCTGAAGAGCTGCACATAGAGGTCTGAAATCTAGACATCTTTCAGCCACCTTAGTCATCCATTTAGTTTCCGGACATTACTGAAAAAACTCTATGCAGTCATGGCAGTCATACAAAAAGTCCATAGAGTTGGCAGCACATCTGACAGGGCCTCTCTAAACCAGTGCTTTTCAAACTTTTACCCCATATGACCCATTTTAACAACTGAAAATTCACATGACCCCAAATGATGATGAAATCAAAATAGGTGGTCTTCAGCCTCTATCACCTCCCTCCACTCATATAAAGCAGGAAGGCAGCAGCAACAGTAGTAGCAACAGCAATCTGCGCAGGGTCCCTTGCGTCAGTGTGCAGTGTGTGCTTACAGACCCCAGTACTCAGCATGGGTTTCCAGATTAACAGGAAGCTTACCCAGGAGGGGGCAAGGGACTAGGAATGTTTATTGGTTCACAGGCCATATGCTGACTGATGACTGCTACTACCTGGCATAGGTCACAGTCCAAAGAGAAGGGGAAAGGTCATGTTTCTGTGATCCCAACCACTAATGATGTGACCTAATGTAGGGTCTCAGCCTCAAGTTTGGTAGCCACTGTCCCAGAGGGCTTGCAAGCTAAACTCATCCTTGAGGCAATTTATTTTATTTAACTAGGCTCATATACTGATTTTTCTAGCAGTCAAAGTGGTGTGCATTCAGGTATTGTATATATATTTTTCCCTTGTCCCTGAAGGGCTCACAATCTATGATTTTTGTACTTCAGGCAATGGAGGGTTAATTGGCTTGCCCAAGGCTAGAAGGAGCACCTGTAGGAGTAGAAACCCTAGTCCTTCTGGCCCAAGGTTGCTGTCCTCTAGCAGGATTTAGAACCCCTGGCCCTCTGATCTGAGGTAACTTGCCCCATCCACTAGGCCACTTCTCCCTAAAGGGTTAAGTGACTTGCCTCAAATCACTTAGCTGGTTGTCAACCATTAAGCTACTCCTGAATAGAAGTCAGCAGGCTAAAGTGAGAAATGATCTCATATGGGGTAGTGGTAAAAAAGGAAATGGAAAAAGTACTAAATGGTATTCAGTCTGCTTGCAAAGAGCTAGATTCAGCCCCAATATTTTTGATAAAGTTATATAAATCTGTTATATTGCCTCTGATATCCCAAATTGTGAATTCCTCATTGTAATAAGGAATTGTACCAACTAATTAAAAGAGGCTATAAGAAGATGAAATGGACAGAGCCAGATAAGGATATGACATCCATCATATACCTCCCAGTGTCAAAGCTGAATGTTTTGATTTAGGTATTGGAGAGGACTGTGTATTATCGATTGCTAGATTATGTGAAAATGAATCTCTTTCTTCATGTTTTCCAATCAGGTTTTAGAAAGCGTCATGAAGCAGAAACCTTATTGGTACCACAGCTAAGTGATATTTTAATAGAAGCAGATAAAGGAATTGATTGTTTATATTTTTAGATTTATCAGTGGCCGTTGATACTGTAAATCATACATTGTGTGGCAAGGAGGCCTATCCAGAGTCTGGGGAAGGACAAAGAGACAGGGAATTCACCCTAGTAAAGGGCCCCCTTTCACCAAATCAGGGTAGGAAAGCCATAAACACCTCCAGGAATCAGAAAACTTCCACGTGGACCACATTTCATGCTCCCCCTAGTGGAATGAAGGGGAGAGGATACAAGGCTCAGAACCCCTTAGGCAGTGAATGCTCCAAGCATTCAGGTGCCCGGAGTTAGGCTGATTGCCGTCACCTGAGTAGGGAGGGGTGGAAGCTACAGCCCTGGAAGTATAAACCCAGAGCAGAGTATGATTTAGTAAAAAAGGAAAGGTGGAGAGGAGAAGCAGGCAGACAGGCTGAGCAGAGCAGAGGAACGGAGCTTCCAGCTGGAGAGAGTGCTATTTGGCATGTAGCACAGCTGCAGGAGAGTTTGGAGCCAGGAACAAGAGAAACTCCAGGATTCCCCGGAAGGCTGTTAGCTGAGCACTGTGAGCAAGGTAGGGAGTCAGAGCCTATGCAGCTGGGAGAGCCCGAGGTGAAACTGATTGAGGAGGACACACCCATGGACTGTTCCTTGTGCCAAGCTGTAAACCTGGGGAACATAGAGAAAGCAAGCCAGTCCTGAGAGAAGGTTATCCAGGAAAAAGGTACCCTTATTCCACAAGCAGGGTGGCTGTGTTTCCCTTGTGTTTATAGAGGGGAAGTTTACCACAGACTTTAAATGTGCTTTTGTGTTTGGTGCTTTAGCCAGCAAGGCTAAGAAGGGAATGCAATAAGCTTGCTGGTAAAGACTGTGTATCCTGCAATAGAGAGAACCTTTAAAACTGCATTTTGTGGTTGGATATGTTTTGGACAATTTTTGCTTTCAAAGAGTCCCGAACCAACAATCCTATGTGTGGTATGAACGAACCATTGTATATATAAAAATAATAAATTTCTGTCATTTGCCTTACCTACTTGAGCCTGACTACAGCTTTCTGCATGGTGCACTCATACAGCTGAATAAGGACTACATTTCCCAGAGGGCATTGCAGGGAAATAGTTTAAAAAAAAAGCTGAAAAAACATAAGCAGAAAGTTCCTCTAAAAATCCATGCCCCTCTAACCTAGAGGTGAGTGGTGGTGGCGTGACAATTATTACTGTACCAAATGGAGAAACTGGGATTCGGGGACATGCCTTGAGTTGGCTCTAGTTCTTTCAGACAGAATGTAAAGTGGGTTTGGGAAATCTGAATGTTCTAGGTTTTTGCCGCCAAAGGCTAGTTTGTCCCAGGGATCTAATCTTTTGCCTCTTTTATTCAGTATTTGAGTCCTCTTGTATGTCAGATAGTAGACTATCTGTCATATTTTTGCCGATGATATCCAGTTGAAGGTATCAGCAGGTTTGGATCAAGTTTCAGCTATTCAGAAACATAACACTTCTCTTAAAAATATGTCAACTGGAGTTGAATCCAGGGAAGATAGAAGTCCTGTAGTAGTAATATTGAAAAGAATTGAAAATATTTCCTGAAATAGAAGGTCATAAGTTAACAGGGCAAAAAGTAGTTAGGAACTCGGGTGCATTGTTAGATGAGGAACTGTTTCTGGCGTTTCAGATTTCAGGAGCAGTACGTTTTGCTTCATTGCATCTTTTGAGATGCCTATGCACCTATATGACTAAATCTGAAATGTCAACATGCTACATGCATTTATAACAATAGGTATCCAATTATTTTATAGTCTATGGGGCTCTTTAACTAGCAGGCGCTAAGGTGTTGCACGTAACGTGCCAATAGTGCTGAACCCATGGTGCGTTAGGTGCAACACTAATGCATTAACAGTGGAGGGCACGGACAGCATTTCCCTGGTAAGTAACGCAGAGACCTGTTCCCTAGTGGGTGCTGCATTAACACAGGTGCACTTAGCGCCACCTATTGAGGCAGCATGAGGTGAACCCACGCTAATGCAATTAGTGTGATCATAATGCTCGCTGCGCTGAGCTCACCATGCCCACTCTCTGCCCCTAACCCGCCCACTTGCTATCCTAACACGGGCTGCATAGTTAGCGAGGGAATCACCCTGCACTGTCATAGTCCTGCGCTAGTTGGCAATGTGCGTCCCAGTGCACCTTCAGTGCATGCCAGAACATGCGCTACCAGCTAGTCTGTTAGTAAAAGACTCCCTATATGTCAGATTTTCAAAGAGGAAATTTATAGATTACAGATGGTTCAAAACACAAAGGCCTGAAATTGGGCTATGATTATTTTGATTGTACAAACTATGTTAAATAAATGTGAGAAACAAAGTAGAATAAACAAATAAATACAATAAGTAGTACAGAAGTTCAGATACTAGAAATCTGCTTGTGTATCCTAATGTTCCCTTTGTATTATGTTATTTCAGCTGTGAAAGCTGTGGAAATGATGGGAGAAAGTCTTTGCTCTGGCAAATTTTATAGTGATTTTTTT
Organism: Ichthyophis bannanicus; assembly: GCA_033557465.1. Lineage (NCBI taxonomy): Eukaryota > Metazoa > Chordata > Amphibia > Gymnophiona > Ichthyophiidae > Ichthyophis > Ichthyophis bannanicus. The sequence continues at coordinate 1,348,390,443 of CM066032.1, read as the reverse complement.
ACACTAAATTTAACCTTTGATGATAGCTATTGGTTTCGCCCATCCTGTGGGTTGGCAGGATAGTCTAGCAATTACAGACCAGAACTGTGAAACTTTAACATCCAGGTTTGAATACTACTTCAACCACTGAGTAAAACCCTTTGCACAAACCAGGGAGAATTTTTTGGAAAGGTACCTTATAATTTTGTGATTCTGGACAGAACAAGTATATACTTGACAGTACTCTGGATACAATAAAGATTATGGACTCAATTTACTCAATCTAAGCACAAGGAAAAATATTTGCAAACTTTGCTGAATAAAAATAATCTTGTTAGCTGGTTAAATTGTACAAAATAAAATATAAAAATATATACACACATGTAGTACAGCGTCCTGTTGGTCTGAATTTAAGACAGATAGCCTGTGGACTCTCTGATTTGATTGCTTTATTTTTTTGAAATTTTATATTTATTGAATTTTTCAAAATGTATTTATTTATTTACTTATTTAGACAGATTTGTATACCACCTCATCCTACAATCAAAGTGGTTACATGACATCACAATAAGGGATACATTTGACATGAGGGTGGTTTACAACATTTAACATGAGGGTGTTTACAACATTTAGACAGCACAATTGGAGGGCTGCATTTAGCATGAGGGTACCTTTGTGAGTCTAGATGGGCTGATTCATGAGTCTAGATGGGCTGATTGGGCATTGAGTTGGCAGGGGTAGTTGTAATACTGCTCAGGTGGGTACTGTTGTCTATCTGCTCATAGGTTTCTGTGAAGAGCAGAGTTTTCACGTTCTTGCGGAAGTCTATGATGTCTTCTAATTCCCTTAGGCTCATTGGTAGGGAGTTCCATAGTGTGGATGCCAGTAATGATGGAGCTCTTCTTGAAGTATTTTGTTTAGTCTTGTGGTATCCTGCAGGTGTGCCGATCATGTCATTATTGTTCCTTCTTGGTCTATTACTGATATCTCTCGTTATGATCTCTTGTAGTGCATCTGCCGATAGATGGTGGATGATTTTGAAGATAATCAGAATGGTTTTAAATTTTGCTCTGGCCACCACTGGGAGCCAATGTAGTTGTTGTAAGACTGGGGTGATGTGCTCAGATCTTGGAGTGTCAGTAATGATGCATGCTGTAGTGTTTTGCACCATTTGGAGTGGGTGTAGGGTATGCTGGGGGAGGCCTTGATATAACGAGTTTCCATAATCAAGCAGAGGTGTGATGAGTGCTTGGCACACAGTGCGGAAGTGGTCTTGGCAGAGTAGTGGTTTAATATTCCTTATGGTCCTCAAACGTTGATATGCCTTGTTTGCGGTTTTGGTGATATGGGATTTCAGGTTCAGGGCTCTGTCCATTGTAATGCCCAGGTACTTAACTTCATCTTTGACTGCTATGTGTTTGTTTAGAAAGCTGATAGTCTGTGGTGGACTGAAGGAAGGATTTTGGGTGACGAACATTGCCTCGGTTTTATTGTAGTTGACCGTCAGGTTATTGGCTGTGAGCCAGGCATTCATGCCTTCAAGGCAATTGGTTAGTGTTGTGGTGTTAGGTGCTACTAGGTTGATTGCAGCATACACCATAATGTCATCAGCATAGATGTGATAGTAGAGTTTGTGTCGTTTGATGATGTTGCATATGGGTTGGATGTAAATATTGAAGAGCATTGATGACAGGGCTGATCTCTGAGGTATTCCCTGCGTGACGGGGAACTGCAATGATTTATTTTGGGTGCATTTGACTTGTTGCATTTGATCTTCCAGGTATGAGGTGAACCATTTCAGAGTATTCTTGCATAGTCCTATATGTTGCAGGCACTGCAATAATCTGGCATGGGACACTGTGTCAAAGGTTGCTGAGATGTCCATGAACACTAGCAGGAATCCATTTTTTATATTATCTATACCTCTTTTGAGGTTGTCAAAGAGGGAAGTTAGTAGCTTTTCCACACCATGCTGGGGTTTAAAGCCATGCTGATGGATGTCCAGAGGAGCATTCAAGTCAATATGGTCTTGAAGTTGTCTTTGCACTGTTTTTTCAATGATTTTTGCAAGGCATGGTAAGCTGGAGATAGGACAGTATGATTTTGGTTCAGATGGACTTAGGTTGTTGCCTTTAAGTATCGGTCGTATCATGGCATGCTTGAGGGATTGCAGTATATGTCCTTGTTGGAGTGAATCTTTGATGATTTTGTGAATGTGCTGGGAGAGATGGCTTCTTGTGACTTTGATCCAAGCCATTGGGCAAGGATCTGATGATGAGGTTGTTGTGTTGAATCCATGTATTATGTCCTCTACTTGCTGTTTTGATGGTATGCTGAAGTCTTCCCAGGTTTGAAGATGCTCTATAATTTCATGGTTGTCTGTTTGTAGTGTGATGGAGCATGTCTGAGTGGTATTTTTCATTCTTATATAGTCCGCAAATTCCTGCGGGTCAAGGTGGTGGGTACAGTGCTGTGTGGTATCCCCAGTGAGCTTTTGGACAATGCTAAAGAGTTCTCTTGGTTTGTTGACTGAATTAATGATTAGAGTGGTATGGTGATGCTGTTTGCGCACATTTATCAGATTGTTATATTCCAGAAGCTTGGCTCTGTATAGATTCAGGAGTTTTGCAACCTGTTCCGCCTCCATTTTCTCTCCAGTCTTTGTAGAGTGTGCTTTGCATTTCTGATATCATTTGAGTACCAGGGGGCGTTGGTTCTCCTTCGTGCTTGTGGTTTTGAACTTGTAGGGGCTGATGCTGCATTGGATATTATGGAGTTCCATCTCTCTATACTTAAGTCAAGGGTGTCGCATTCTTGCTGTAATTGTGGGTTGATTTCTTCTATGAATGAGTCTTTGTTGAAGACACTGTATCGCCTGGTTATATTTTCTTCTTTCATGTGCTGGGTGACATAGTAACATAGTAACATAGTAAATGATGGCAGATAAAGACCAGCATGGTCCATCCAGTCTGCCCAGCAATACAGCAAGAGTAGGTGCACCTGTCGCTCTGTGCAGGCCACCCCTCCCCATGTCTTTGTTTAGGGGTGGACCCACCACTCCATGTAGGACACCCCTATTTGTTGAGAAGGTAGATGGTTCAGTTTATTTTGTTTTTATGCTGTTGCTGTAAAGGGATCTGCTGTGCTTGTCCCATGCTGTTTTGAATTCCGTCACCGTATTTGCCCCCACCACTTCCATCGGGAGAGCATTCCAAGCATCCACCACCCTTTCAGTGAAAAAATATTTCCCGACATTGCCTTTTAATTTTCCACCTTGCAGCTTCATGTTATGCCCTCTAGTTTTGCAGCTTCCCTGTCTTTTGAAGAGGTTTGTTCATCGTTCCTCTTTAAGTATTTAAAGGTCTGAATCATATCTCCCCTATCCCTCCTCTCCTCCAAAGTGTACATATTTAGGTCTTCAAGTCTCTTCTCATATGGTTTCTTACACAGGCTCCATATCATTTTGGTCACCTTCCTCTGAACAGTTTCCAGTCTTTTTACATCTTTTGCAAGATATGGTCTCCAAAACTGAACACACTATTCCAAGTGAAGCCTCATCAGCGACCTGTACAATGGCATAAGTACCTCTTCCTTTCTGCTGGTAATCCCTCTTTGTATGCAGCCCAACATCCTCCTGGCTTTTGCCACCACCTTGTCGCACTGTTTTGCCACCTTGAGATCATCAGAGATAATCACACCAAGGTCTTTCTCCTGAACCATGCACACCAACCTCTTGCCCCCTATTGCGTACATTTCCCTTGGATTTCTGCTACCTAAGTGCATGACACCACTTTTTTGCATTAAATCGTAATTGCCAAGCTTTAGACCATTCTTCCAGCTTTTGTAGATCTTTCTTCATGTTATCCACTCCCTCGGGGGAGTCCACTCTGTTGCAAATTTTTGTGTCATCTGCAAAAAGACAGACTTTTCTATTCAGTCCTTCAGCAATATCACTCACAAATACATTGAACAGTGCCGGGCCCAGGACCGAACCTTGGGGCACCCCGCTAATCACCTTCCTTTCATCCAAGTGAGCTCCATGTACCTTCACCTTCTGTCGTCTATCAGTCAACCAATTTCTAATCCAGTTTACCATCTTGGGACCCATCCCCAAGCTACTGAGTTTATTGACAAGCCTCCTATGAGGAACAGTATCAAAGGCTTTGCTGAAATCCAGGTAGATGACATCCATCGCATGCCCCTGATCTAGTTCCTTGGTCACCCAGTCAAAGAACTCAATCAGATTTGTTTGGCAAGACTGTCCTTCAGTAAAACCATTTTGCCTCGGATCTTGCAACCTGTTGGTTTTGAGAAAGTTCACTATTCGCTCTTTCAGGAGCGCCTCCATTACTTTTCCCGCCACCGAGGTAAGGCTCATGGGTCTGTAGTTTGACACCTCTTCCCTGTCACCACTTTTGTGTAGAGGTACGACATCAGCCATTCTCCAGTCCTGAGGAACCTCTCCTGTTTCCAAGAATCTGTTGAATACATCCTTTAACGGCCCTGCAAGAACCTCTCTGAGCTCTTTCAGTATCCTGGGATGTATCCCATCCGGTCCCATGGCTTTGTCCACTTTCAGTTTAGCAAGTTGTTCCAACACCTCATCTTCTGTGAATGGTGTGGTATCTACTTCATTCCCATTTTTATATTTGGGAGTCACAGCTGGTCCATCTCCAGGATTTTCTTTAGTAAAAACAGAGCAGATTTATTTGTTTAGCAATTTCGCTTTTTCTATGTCACTTTCCACGAGTCCTTTCCCAGCACTTCTGAGTCCTGCAATTCCAACTCTGGGTGGAGTTTTTCAGGGTCAGGGCGAATTCTATCATGTGATGATCTGACTATGGGACTGGTGTGACTGTAGGTGTTGTGACCATGCCCTGTTCCACCAAATGTATAAAGACCATATCCAGAGTTGTGCCATGCTGGTGCGTTGGGGCATTGATTGTCTGGCTATATTTTAGTGACCGAAAAGTCCAACAAAGGAAGCACGAAACCACATGCAAATATACCACCCAGTAAGAAACGTGGATTGCGATGAAGGAACGTATAAAATGTAATCTTATTGAAATTAATTGTTATTCCTCTTCAGCCACAGGCCCGACACAGGCCGTGTTTCGTGAAAGCCTTCTTCAGGGGCTTGAATGGCTGTTTCTGATGCTATGCGATGGCAGAAATCGTGAACCTCACACAGAATATACACAGTATATTCTGTGTGAGGTTCACGATTTCTGCCATCGCGGAGTTCGGGCATTGCTTATACTTTTAAGTTTATCATCTTATATGATATTACATGAGATAGTTCAGTGACAAATAGCATCAAAAACAGCCATTCAAGTCCCTGAAGAAGGCTTTCACGAAACACGGCCTGTGTCGGGCCTGTGGCTGAAGAGGAATAACAATTAATTTCAATAAAGGTTACATTTTATACGTTCCTTCATCGCAATCCACGTTTCTTACTGGGTGGTATATTTTAGTGACTCCATGGCTTTTAAGAATGTTGTGGCTTCCTTGGTGAATGCGGAGGTCAGGTTGTAGTCTCCTAATATAATGAGGGGTTTATGCTTTGTGCTATGTGCACATATTGCTTCAAGTACCGTGGAGAGATGTTCAGTTGTGGCTCCAGGAGGTCTGTATGTGAGGGAGATGCTTAAATACTTGTTGGATATGCTAATTGTGTTGGATTCAATCGTATTAATGGTGGAGATTGTTTTAAATCTGTACTCCTTTCTAGCCAGTATTAGCACACCTCCTCCTCTCTTTTGTTCTCTGATGCAATTAAATGCTGAATAGTCTATAGGAGTTGCTTACTTTAATATTACCTGGTCTGAGTCATCTAGCCAAGTTTCAGTGATGCAGATTATATCCAGTTTTTTTTATCAAGGATGAGGTCTAGGATAGTGTTTGGTTTGTTCCTGATTGATCTTGTGTTTATTAAAGCACACCTAATTTTGGTTGATAAACAAATAACAAAACAAACTCCTTTCACAGAGTATATACACAGACATAGGGATATGATAAACACTACTTGGAAATAATCATAAATGACTAATGTTATCAAATCCCCAAATCAATAAAGTCGGAGGGGGAACCAGAAAGAGTAAAAAGAAAATGAAGAAAAGAAAATCAAGAATCTTCCTTGGACTGAATCAATGCCTGCAATTGAGAAGGTTAAAAAAATATAGGCCCCCGATATTCAGCACCATTGGCTAGCATGATTACAGCAGCTAGCCGTCGGTGCTGAACATTAAACCTGGATATTCAATGCTGGGGTCATATCTGGCCCCAGCATTGAATGTCTGGGGTTGCTACACAGACCTCAATGCCACTGAAGCTAATCAGGCAGCGGCAATATTGAGCCACTGCCCAATTAGCTCCCGCAGGTAAAGATAGGCCAGCTTTTGCCCATGGGTGACAAACCAAGCAGCAGCGATATTGAGTCACTGCCCGGTATGCGGTCAGCTCCACCTGTGCTCTGGTCCAGAATGCCCCCAACATGCCCCAATGCTAAGCAGTTAGCATCAGGGCATATGGTGACATCAGTCTGGGATATTCATTGTTAGAGCCACTAAATATCCCACTTAGGGGCATTTACATGGTTTACAACTCTGTAAATATCAGGCCTGTATAATTTATTTTATTTATTTACATTCTCTTATATACCCTGCTATTCTGTATCAGTGCAGTTTACATTGAACAAACTGAAATTACATTGAACAGGGCATTATAACTTGGAGATAATTATTTTACAGGGAACATGGGCTATGGAGGGTTAAGTGGCTTGCCCAAGACCACAAGGAGCACCTGTGGGACTAGAAACCCCAGTCCTTCCGGCCCAAGGTTGCTGTCCTCTCTAGTGGGATTTGTACCCCTGACCTTCCGGCCTGAAGTACCTTGCCCCAACCACTAGGCCACTCCTCCACTCCGCTTTCTTTCCCTTGGTGTTTTACTAAGTATTCTTTTTCTTGGTGTTTTACTAAGTGTTTCCTAAGGAATTTCAGGTAAAAGGTCACCCCCAGTGATAAAGCTCTTGACTTCAATTGGAGAAAGCCTCTCTGAATCACCTTCTTACTTGGAGAAACATTAAGGTAAACACAAATAATATGACCATGAAAGGGTGTTAATTGCTCTTTTAGAAGAAAAGAAAATACCCTCTTTAGCCAAGAGAATCTCAAAGGTAGCCATCACAGTTCCCCTGTTGGTGGTCTCCTGTATAGAAATCTCTAGGAGAGCTGTTAAATCCCCATCCTGGACTGAACCATAGGCTTCCACCCGCAATATTTTTTATTGAAGAAAGAATATAATAAGCATCTAACAAGGTACGCAATACATCAGGGTCAAGATGGAGAACATTCAAATAAATAAAGTAGCTCTGAAAGAAATTAAAAACCCATCTGTTTACCTCATACTATGGCCCAATGGCAAATTCCTTTTCCCATAACGAAAATGGATAATCAGAAGTCATTATTGATATCAGACCAAGAAAGACATATAATTAATAATTAAATTTATTCTCAATGCTCTTATTCCAGAAACAACGCTCCACAATTAGTCAAACTACATCAAGCAATATACATTGTACATTCACAAACTCTTTGTATATAGTTCCAATTACCCATATAATTTGCCTGGCATTTAGTCCCTGATCCCAATTAAATTAAGCTTGTTTGTTTTTAAGTTCATAACTATTGTATATAGTATTAGGTTCAAATGTATATAGTTCACTGATGTTTCATGTAAAAAAACAGACATTTGCTCTGTCTTTAACTTGTTTTTTGTAAACCACATCTGATCCATGGAAAGTGCGGTATATAAGTGATTGTTAAATAAATAAAATAAAAAATAATACAATTGTAACATGTCCTTGTATAGCAGAAATCATATTACAATAAGGAAAATTCACAAAACTCAAATTATATGACCTCAAAGAGTTTTCCAGCCATTCAACTTTATTTTCCAGCGTCAAATTCCCCTTCATTAAAGCATTGTTTGACCCCCTCCAATGTCACAATCCTTTTTGTGTGCTCCCCAAAGGTGCCCTCATGAGCCCATAGGTCTTTATACAACAGTGACAACTTATTGACTGTTTCACCAGAGAATTTATACAACTGGGAGAGACAACTAGACAGAGTAGCCTTCATCTTAGCCATAACTCGCCAAATCTCCAAATTAGTCACTTCCTTAGGGGGGAAAGGTGGTCATAGGTATTGATGTTTCTAACCCAAAAGCCCGTAAACACCACTGGTTTCAAAGGTTTTGGTTATTTTAGGGCACTGGCCCCACCCCTCAATTGTTCAGAAAGCACCAAAAGGTGAGACACAACTGCCCCAGGCCTCCTACTGAGATTTTACCAACATCCACCAAAGTACAGTTCTCCCCCTCCTGTATGTCTGTTAACCCAGACAAGACTGAGACCAGGAGTGCAGTACTCAGATCTATCGCTGGTGGATGAGGTGGGGAGCAAGAGTCAGGACTCAAGGAAGTTACCTCCTGATTACTAAACAATGATCCTCCATTAAAGTAGCTCCAGAGCCGGATATAGATTTACTCTGTAATACCACAACACCTTTGGGACACAGCCTGTTCCACTGTCACACTTTCTTTCTCTTCCCCATATTGTACTAATCACAAAAATTGCAAAAAAGGACCTGTGACAAGTAGAACACAGAGACCCTTCTTACTTTACTGGCTCCTCTTCTGGCTCTGAAGGGGCTCTAATGGGGCGTTCCCCTTTGGTCATGCCCCTTCAAGCGCATAACCTGTGGGCACCTAATTGCGGGCTGTGTTCCATGGATCAGGACAGTTTTTATAAACACTAGCATAGTTGCTGACATCACTCCTGTGCCAGGGCTGTGCTTTTACACACAGGACCCAACTCAGGTAAATTTCTTCCTTCCTTCTCAAGGCTCCGGTGCAGATTGTAATTGCACTCTTGATAGTACCGCGGTTCAGGACAGCTTTTATAATCCCATTTGAGTGCTTTTGAGACCCAGTGACAGTTCATCCAGCCTATGACATTAACCAGTTAATTATCCTATAGAGGGCGGAGTGGCCTAGTGGTTTGGGCAAGGTACCTCAGGCTGGAAGGTTAGTGGTTCAAATCCCACTAGAGGACAGCAACCTTGGGCCAGAAGGACTGGGGTTTCTAGTCCCACAGATGCTCCTTGTGGTCGTGGGCAAGCCACTTAACCCTCCTTTGCCTAGGCTATGGATGCTACTGTGTGTGTGGGGGGGGGGGGGCCTCTGGGCAAGGTGTTCTCCCATCCTGTTCTACTCCTCTGCCTTTGACGCTGACAGGTCCATTGGAGAGTGAACCTGAGGAGATTCAGAAATATCCAACTCCTGTGATGTTCCCCGTTGTGGATAAGTTGGTGGGAGCAGAGGGCACTGACTCTGGAGACATTTTATTAAAGGATATCTGGTCAGTGGTCAATAGGATAGAGGGTGTACTAAATGGCACTTTAACACAATTATGTTCTTTTTCACAGGAAACTGTTCAGGCATTTCGCCAGCATAGAGATATGCTCTCAAAGGTTGGGAGGCGGCTCTCCGGCTCTTTGTATTGGAAAGCAGATTGGTACTGTTTAATTTGTGAGTAAATCCTTCATTAATGACAGCTTATTTCTCCATAATTGATTGGAATTTTTGGAAAATAGTTTTAGAGCCGGAACTTCAGATTTCTAAATTTTCCTGTGGTTCGTCTTTTATCTCCCCTGGAGTTGTTTAAAAAATATATAAAATAAGTTTTGTTGTTAACTACATTACAAGAGGCGTTGGTCTCAAATATATATCATTTACCTCGTACTAAGTTCTCTGGGAATTGATTTAAATGAACTAGTGAATATAGATAATTTGGATCTTACACAGTTTTTGGAGTCCTCATTGGACAATGTTCCACATAGGTCAACTTTATTGGTTTCTTTTGGAAAATACTATTTTGAAGCTATATTTTCTAAAAAGGCAGCCCCGTTCTGTGGTCAGCCCCTGATAGCTTTCCCAGATGTGGCGCGTGCTACGCAACTTTGATGCAAAGATTTTTTGCAATTGAAGCCTAAAGTTCTAGGCATTGGAATAACTTTTTACTTAAAATTTCCTTGTTAATGTTTAGTTACATATTCTAACAACAAGTATGCATTTATTGAGGTATCTCATTTAGAAAAGATTTTGTTCGATAAAACTTCTGTGTTTTGAATTTGCATTGTGATATGGTTTGAGGATGTAAAAGAGATGCTCAGTGAATCTTGTTCTCTCCTCAATCATTTGTCTTCCCATGATGTAGATTAGTGTTTGCTTATATATCATTACCTGATTTTTTTTCTTATAGTTGTTGCTTTTATGAGCTTACATTTCTAGATTTGTAATTTTGATGTAAAGAAAAAGGAGGGGGGATACACATGGATGGGGCATTGGGTTGAAGAGGAAATGCCAACAAGAGGAATGCGGAAAAAATAGGACCAATGATATAAGCGAAATAAAATGTAGACATCCTTGATGCAATTGGAATGCCGTAACATACTCCTATGTTTTTTTTTAGTTTAATTTGTTAATTGATCCTATTTAGTTATGGATCATAGGATGGAGTGCATATCCAGTGTCAGTGTGACCATTAGGCAAATTAGGCGCTGCCTAGAAAAGCAATGGTCCAGGAGCTGCCCATTGCTATTTCTGCCACTCCTCTCCAGGACCTGTCAGCAATGGGCTCAAATAGTCCCACAGTGCTTACCTTAAATCTCCGGTGTTGGAGTTAGGTGTTGGTGTTAGGTGTTGGAGGGGGCGTAATCAAATTAGCTCAGAAGCTAATTTGATTACACCCCCTCCAACACCTAATGCCAATTTCCTGTTTGCATGGGGTGGTAAGAATCCCACGCTAACCGATTATCACACAATAGAGTGGGAACCGGGGGGGATTAGGGTGGAATGTGGGCATTGACGGCACATTGCAGTTAGCACAGGCGTCATTGATGCACTCTAACCCTGAATGTTGCTGTTAGTGTAGGCGCACTTACTGCTTTAAGTGGGTGCACTTACTGCCTTAAGAGGTAAGTGTATCCACATGCCATTCAGTGTGGTAAGGTAAGGCTTTAACATCCTAATGGCAGAGAACATGTGTACATGCCCGCAAAAGCTAGCACAAGCCTCTGTTCTAATTTTGGGGTCAAAGCACGGTAACGATGCACACTTTAGTATACATGCTTGTTAGTGTACGCTAAATCATTTTAATGCACATTCACCTATCAATTAACATGCCTAAAACTGATTTGCACACATCAAAAAGTTAAAATTTTTGTTAAAATGTATGAAGAAAATACAGCTTAAAACTGGGTAAAAGGCCAAATGAACCAAAAATGAGCTGAAATATTTTCCCTTCTGCATATCCCTTCCACCTCCAGGAATGTCTCCACCAAGGTTGGATAAACTTCTAAATATATAGGGTTTATGCAAAGTGGTGATGAAGGGGCATCAGAGCCCATGGAAATAGCTGGAAAACAAACTTTTACCTGCAAGCAGAGAGATAGTTCAGAGAGCAGGGAGTTTCAAACTGCAGCCAAAGGAAAAAAACCCACACACAGAGCTGCTGAGTCCAGACCACGCCCAAGCTCCAAGGCAACCCAGAAAGGTAATAGGAAGCACCTGGGGGGAGGAGTTGGAAGGGGAAGAGCAGCTGCATACATTTAAGCTCCAGGGAACAGAAAGAGAGGAGCCTACCAAGAGAAAGGAGGGAGGAGAGCTCCCAAGGCAAACTGAAGGGAAAGGATCCTTCAGGGAAATTGAAAGAGAGAGGCTTTCCAGAGACAGCCACAGAAGGGATTCCCAAGGCAGCCAGCATACTGGGGACTACAGTCCAAAGAGAAGCCCATGCTGTAAAGGAATTGCAGCACGGTCTGGAGACCGGAGGCTCTGTCCTGAGAGAGTTGCTGACTATAGTCCAGGTACAGGAGCAGCCCTGCAAGAGTCTGTGGGAGAAGTTTTACCTCTGGAAAGATCTGTGGAGAGAAGGGTCACGCAGAACAAGGTGAGCCAGTTAGAAGCCTTGTTCAGCTTGTTGAGAGATAAGGGTCTCTACAGCCATTCTAAAATCCCTGAGCACAGAGAGAATTCCCATTGGGAAAAGGTCTTAAAACTTTTAGGGGAGATTAAGCCTACGTCCCCTCAGCCCGAGTTAAGCCAGGAGACAGCAGAGTCTGATTATGAAGACATGCAGACAGAGCCTTGTGATGTTGAACAAGACTCCTTAGATTCCTTGATGGATTGTTCTTTTTGTATGAAGACAGAATGAAGAGGCTGTAGGTTTTTTTTTTACCTGAGGAAAAAAAGCCAGAAGCCCTTTAACTGAATGTCTTATGTTTTGAACACTGAAAATGTTAAAAAGGAAAATTGCTGCTGTTTAAAGCTGAGAGGAAATGATTCAAGATTGATTTGAATAATTAAGGGAAACAGCTATCTGAATGTAAAACAGCTAGAGGCAAAAGAAAAGCTTTATTTAAAGTTTTACTCAGTTTGGGAAAGGCTGATACCTTTGCTGGAAGTTAGCTGAAATCAGCTAAGCTGTATTTCTGACTGTTGGACTTTGGAAGAAACACCTTCTGGTATAACAAGCTGCATGAAGCAATTGTAACATTTATCACTGTCAGAATCCTGTTTGACTGAAACTTCTTTTGTTGGAGAGTACATCCTATTTTGGTTGACATGTGTTGAGCTTCTAAGGAGGTTCTTTGCAAAGGGAAAGACAAAAATAAATTTCCTGTGTTTTGCCTTCAAACCCTCAGACTCGCTTTGTCGTTTCACACAACTACAATACCCAGAAGCTTCAGCTCTGGAGCCCATTAAAAAGGGGACATTATAAGGCACGCCCTTACCTATAGGCAACCGCCTAGACAGTAGGGAGCGCCACAGAACATAAGTGTGTATATTTTGGGAAGTTTTAGAGGAAATTTTCTACACATAAAACATTTTTCAAATGAGAAACAGCAACAAAGGTACTTATCTGGAATAGCTAAGAATCACTGAAGAATGCCAAGTGCACCCAACTCGATGCCAAATTTTGCAAAGCTACATCAGAGGATGGTGTTGCTTTGGTCCTATCATGGTGTCAATCTTGCTACCAACATGGTTGCAGAGCAAACATTAATTCAATTGGGTGCTGAACTTGCTGCAATCCAATATTCCATTTATACTCTCCTTTTCACTGAAAAGAAAGCAAGGCAGAGAGGTTCAGATCAATAATTATGCCATCACAAAATAACTTTATTACACAGCAAACATAAACAAGAAATGCACCAGTGTCAACAACGAGAAATGAAACTGTATTGTCATGCTGCAATGATTCATGTGGACACCAAATAGCAGTTTTACATTATATGGAGACAAATCTTTTTTCAGGTATATTCAGAAGAAGAGGAAAATCAGAGGTGGAATTGCGAAACTCAAAGGTGCTGAGGATGGATTCATGAAAAGTGACATTGAAAAAGCGAAAATGCTAAAATAATACTTCTGTTTTATACGAGTGTATTCACTAAAGAAAAGGACTACGTATGACTAAAAAATATACAAATGGGAATGGAGTAGATTCCATACCATTTGCAGAAGACAATGTGTTTGAAGAGCTTGAAAACTCAAAGGGGAGAAGGCCATGGGACCAGATCTGATACATCTTGGGATACTGAAAGAGCTCAGAGAGTTTCTGGCAGGGCCTTAAAAGGATGTTTTAATAGATCCTTGGAGATGGGAGAAGTTTCAAAGGACTGGAGAAAGGCTGATGTGGTACCTCCTCACAAAAGTGGTAATAGAAGAGGTGACAAACTATAGGCCTGTAAGGCTTACCTTGGTGGTGGGAAATGTAATAGAGGCACTCCTGAAAGAGAGAATAGTGGACTTTCTAGAAACCAATAAGTTGCATGATCCGAGGGAAAATGGTTTTAAAAAGGACGATCATGCCAAACAAATTTGATTGAGTTCTTTGACTGGATGACCAGAGAACTAGATCAAGGACATGCGATGGATGTGATCCACCTAGATTTCAGCAAAACCTTTGATACTGTTCCTCATTGGAGGCTTATCAATAAACTGAGCAGTCTGGGGATGGGTCCCAAGGTGATAAACTGGATCAGAAATTGGTTGACTGACAGATGACAGAAGGTGGTGGCAAACGGAATTCACTCGGTTGAAAGAAAAGCGAGTGGTGGTTTGCCACAGGGATTTGTCCTGGGACCCAGTACTGTTCAATGTATTTTTGAGTGATATTGCTGAAGGACTGAAGGGAAAAGTCTGGGAAAAGTCTTAAATCTGTATATATGTTTAAACTATCTATATACCTAATCAGCATTTACTCAGCATTGTAACCCTCAAATTACCATTTTTATTATATACAATTTAATGTTCACTGTAATTTCAATTGTTTGAACAAGTTTCATTGTAATGTTCAAGTTTTGCTCTTTGTAAACCGCTTTGATTTTTCTGAAAGGCGGTATATAAAACCGTTCAATAAATAATAAAATAAAATAAAAAGTCTGCCTTTCTGCAGATGACATGAAAATTTGCAACAAAGTGGACTCCTCTGAAGGAATGGACAACATGAGGAAAGATCTACAAAAGCTGGAAGAATGGTCCAATGCTTGGCAGTTAATATTTAATGTTAAGAAGTACAGAGTCAGGCACTTGGGATGCCAAAATCCAAGGGAATTGTATATGATAGGGGGTATGAGGTTGGTGTGCATGGACCAGGAGAAGAACCTCGGAGTCATTGTTTCTGAGGATCCCAATGTAGCGAAACAATGTGACAAGGCAGTGGCCAAAGTCAGAAGATGCTGGGTTGCACACAGAGAGGAATAACCAGCAGAAAGAAGGCATTATTAATGCCCCTGTACATGTCATTGGTGAAGGCACACTTGGAGTATTGTGTTCAGTTTCGAGACCATATGTATCTCACAAAGGATATACAGTAAAATGGCTTGAAATGGTTCAGAGGAAGGCGACCAAAATGATTTGGAGCCTTACCACAAGACGCATGAGAAAATACTTGAAGACATAAATATGTATATCCTAGAGGAGAGGAGCGACAGGGGAGATATGATACAGATGTTTAAATACTTAAAGTGTATTAATAAAGAAACAAACCTTTTTTCAAAGAAGGGGAAGCTATAAACCAGAGGGCATACAATGAAGCTGCAAGAAGGTGAACTCAAAAGTAATGTCAGGAAATACTTTTTCACTGAAAGGGTGGTGGATGCTTGGAATACCCTCCCGAAGCAGATGGTGGGGGCAAATACAGTGACGGAATTTAAAATGGCATGGGACAGACACAGTGGATCCCTTTATAGTAAGAGAATAAAATCTAAATAAACTTAACTGTTTCTTATACTTCAAAAAATAGAGAAGGGTGAACTGCATGGAGTGGTGAGTACAACCCCAAACAAAGGCATAGAGAGAGATAACCTGCATGAAGCGGCATGTACACCTACTCTAGCCATCTTACTGGGCAAATTAGATGGACCGTACTGTTTTTTATCTGACGTCATATACTCTGATACTATATTACATTTTTTTAATTTTTGTTATTTTTCATTTTTTTTATTGTTTAATAACAATTTAGATATTTGGGGGGGGGGGGGATATTTAGTGGCTAGCTGTCACCACTGAACTGTAACCCTGGATATTCAACACCGGGACCACATCTAGCCACAGGCACAGGCATTGAATATATGAGTTGGCGGCAGAACTCAGAATCTAACTTTACCCACGTTTGCTAACCAGACAATGGCTCAATAATGTGACTGCCTGTTAGTGATGGGTGCTGCCTCCGTTTCACCCTGCAATGCCCTGATGTTAACTGCTTAGTATTGGGGCATGTAGAGGTGGCAGTTGCTCATGTTCAGTGCCATTAACTTTGTTAGTAAGAACATAAGAACATAAGATATGCCATACTGGGTCAGACCAAGGTCCATCAAGCCCAGTATTCTGTTTCCAAAGGTGGACAATCTAGGTCATATGTACCTAGCAGTTTCCCCAAGGGACACAGGTTCCACAATGCTTGTATTGGTTCAAGCTTTGATATCCTGGGTCCCTTCTTAATAATGGTTTATGGATCTTTCCTCCAGGAACTTGTCCAAACCTTTTTTTAAACCCAGCTACACTAACAGCCTTTACTACATCCTCCGGTAACAAATTCCAGAGTTTGATTACACGTTGAGTGAAAAAATATTTTCTTTTATTAGTCTTAAATATTTTACCCTGTAGCTTCATTGCATGTCCTCTAGTCTTTCTATATTCTGATAACATAAACAATCGATCTACGTTTACCCGTTCCACTCCGTTCATTAATTTATAGACTTCTATCATATCTCCCCTCAGCCATCTCTTTTCCAGGTTAAAGAGCCCTAACCTTTTTAGCCTTTCTTCATAGGAGTATCCTTCCATCCCCTTTACCATTTTGGTGGCTCTTCTCTGAACCTTTCCTATTAACGCTATATCCTTTTTAAGATACGGCGACCAGAATTGCACATAATATTCAAGGTGTGGTCTCATCATGGAATGATATAGAGGCATTATAATATCTTTTGTTTTATTTTCCATTCCTTTCCTTATGATACCTAGCATTCTATTTGCTCTCTTGGCCGCCGAGTTATTTGAGACCGGTGATGTGAGTAGTTTGCTTTCCCCTATGGCGATTTAGTTTGCCACAAAGTGGGATTTGAGCCTCCCTGAGTACTTTTTCTCCCCGTGGTAGAAATTTATTAAGGGTTTTGGTATAATGAGTAATGGTGGGAGTGTGTTAATTTAATTAGTGTTAATTTGTACTGAGGTTGATTTTGTAGGTAAGTTTGGTTAATCTAAAGGGTTTCTATGAGTTCTTGATATTGTTTTGCTTAGGGCAGTGTGATTTTGGTTAATTCGTTTTACTCATACCATGACAGTCATGGACTTCACTTCTAAGCCATGGTATGTGGAGTATGATCTCAGTCTCTCAAATTTACTGCTAATGCTCAGAGTAGTATTTGCATCGAGCCAAAGAAAGCTTCTTTCTGGTGTTCGTAAGATGTAACATGTATGTGTAGTTTGTGAAGATGTGCTTGGACATTCTTCTTTATCAAACCTGTGGCTTATAATATGATGGGAAATATTTCTGTATCTTTTTGTCACATTTCCTTGGTCTCTGCCTGCATTTCTTGGTTCTTCAGGATCTTCCTCTTCAGGCAATTCACAGAATAATCACTTGGAACCAACATATCTATTATCAATGTCATTCTGGTGTTTTTCTCCTTTACCACTATGACAGGGTTCCTCACATCCAATTTCTTATCCATCAGAATGGAAATGTCCCAGGTGATTATAACCTCTTCATTCTCTGTAATTCTCTTAGGGTCATGAACCCAGTGCTTTTCAGGCACAGAGATGTTGTGGTGTTTACAGAGTTTCCAATGTATGAGGCATGCTACTTTGTTGTGCCTTTCTGTATAGAAATTTTCTGCCATCAGACTTCACTGTTTCCAGGTCTTTCTTACAGAATCAACATAAGCCTGTTTTGTCAGTTTTTTTCAATGCTTGCTTTAACGATCTCATTCATAATACACTTTCCTGGGCAGCAACTATCAAACTCTCATCCTTTGGTTTCAGTTCACCTTTCCTTAAACATTCATGTGTCCGTTCTTGATTTGCAAAGGATTCCTGGATTAACACTTTGCATTTTCCATTGTATTTGTGCATTTGCCACTTGTTTTTCCTCATTCATTGAAGAGTTTTTTTTCTCTTGTTTTGCAAATTCTGTTACTTTCTTTTCTGTGCATGCTTGTGGATTCTCACTCATTCCTTCTAGACATTGGAATGCTTGTTCAAGTTTGATGATGGAGACAGATTTTGGATGCTTACTTTCATATTTCAGAACGTTTTACATATTTGAATCTGATGATGCTATCAGGTAGGCCTGGAGGTCTATGATAGTAGCTCTGTAGGTATAATCAAGCTCTATAAGGCCTATCCCTCCTTCAGCTCTAGGAATGTACAGTCTTGGCATACACCAATACTTTAAATTACTTCATTGGCTTGGAGGAGTTTTCTTGTTTGCACATCCAGTTTTTTAAGATCTTTAAGAGGCCAGTCTATAATCCCAAAGCTATATGAGAGTACAGGTATTGCCAGCTGATTGATGGCTTGTATCTTATTCCATGATGTTGAAGCACTTTTCAGTAATGATTTTAATCTCCTGTAGTATTCTTTACTGATCTTCTCTCAGTAATTTGTGCTTGAGTGTTGTTTCTTCCTCTACTCCAATATACTTATATACGACATCTTGTTCAAAGTCCTTGATGTCACAGCCCTCAGCCAGAGAGATATTTTCCATTTTGCTCAATTTTTCTCTCAAAAGTTGCCTTAACACACTTGTCAAGGCCAAAAGTTATCCTGATGTCATCAGAAAAGCTTTTTCACCGCATGGGCATTCTCTGCTAATTGTTGGTTGCTGGAACTGTAGAGCTTCAGATCATCTACAAATAGTAGAGAAGATATTGCTTCTAGGTTGTTACCTTCTTTAGGATTCAAGCTAAATCCGTATCCCAAAGAGTTGATGAGAGTACTCATTGGATTAAGTGCCACACAAGACAGAAGTGGTGACAGGGAATCTCCCTGATATATTCCTCACTGGATCTTAATGTTAGGAATGATGTACTGACCATCTTCATATCTGAAAAAGAATGTGGTTTGTCATGGTGAACTTATTGTATTCTATTAAATCTGGATTTATTTTATACATTTCAAAGCAATTTATTATCCAAGAGTGTGGAACGCTATTAGGCCACCATGAGGGAGGAAAGGGACCTATTGCAGCAGAAAGGCCTTTCATTCTCTGAACATGCAGGTAATCTGCAATATCCAAGGTCACATAACAAATATATTTCCAAGATTTCCAGGCTTGTGTCATGTTTCATACATTAGGCATTTGCATTTTGGGCTCATTTGGATAAATTGCTTGTCTATACATACATCAATTGTGCAAGCATTAATTCGTAAGTATATGAATGTTTGTGAGTGCACAAGCAATTTACGTACATAGTAGATGTACATTTAAAATGAATATGAAAAAATCTTTGCTTTGTTTTCAGTTAAAATAAAGGTTTTTTGGCCCTGCACATGTCTATAATACATACTGTCTCATTCTGGAATCCATGACAGGTTTGAGAGTGGCTAGATTACTGGAGGATAGTTGCTAACTAAGCCCTGCACTATCCCACACTGATAGCTCTTAAATGTGTATGCTATAAAGTAACTGTGCTTTCCTTCAGCTCTTACCACATTTCCTGAACCATCATTGCAATGCTTGCTCATCATAGCTCACAGCATATTTCTCTCAGGGTAGCTGAATACAACTTAAGGAGTATGGACTTTCTATGTCCCCCTGTATGGGATAACATTGCCTGATGGATAGCCTGCTATCGTGCCACTTCCAAGTACCATGAGATGCTAGTCAAAGTGTACAGTCCCTGGATAAAGAAAATCTTTCTCTGATGATTGCTTTTAGGAATAGTTGCTGAGCATGCCTGTCCATGCTTGCTTACAATCCCTTGGTTCGGTTATCCTGCACAAACCTGAAGTGGCACTTAAAACACACTTATTCACAATGCACTATGGATCCTTGACAAATTCACCTCTCAGCCAGATAAAGGATAGTCCTATTCCAGCTAATATAATTTTTCCAGAAAAGGTATGAAGTACTGAAGCCCTAAAACAATGTTTTGATGACAAATGAATAACAAATAACTCTGTATATAGTTTAATTCTGTTCCTTTGTACATAGTTCACAATTTGTTAATTGTTAAATGTAAGTTCAAATTTGTTATCTGTAAAAACAGCTCTCCCTGTTTACTGTTGTTCCATGTAAACCACATCTGATCAATGGAAGGAGCGGTATATAAAAAATCTGTTAATTAAATTAAATTAAATTAATTAAAGACTTGCCCAGCTCTCTTACACTCAGGTTGCAGCTAGTCCACTCAGAAATTGCTGTAATACACTTTGGATAGAATTGTTGAAAAGACACAGTTTGGATGAATATTGTTGGACTTTTAAAAGCCAAAACAATCAACAAACAGCCAGTTATGCCATATCTGGAGATCATCCCTAGTCCATAGTCTTTGATTGCTTCCTTAGCCTCCACCAGCAAGGGAAGATAAGACAATTTCTGAAAGGAGGCCAGATCTGCCATGTCCGTATTTACTGTTCATATTAATTGGTAACAAGTGAGTTCACCAAGGCCATTCTTTCAAGATCTATAATGAGACTGCCTGGCCACGTTAACATGCTGCTTTGTTGTAAGAAGTGCATCAGTAAAACCTAGTGAATTTCTTCCTGCCCAACGCATTAAATCTAGACTGCTTGTCATTAATCTAGTAAGGTTGGCAGGTAGCTTTCTTGCTTACTTAAAATATGCAGGTGTGTCTATGCAGCTGCCCACTTCTGTTGGGACTTTGATCTAGGAGGTGAAGCAATGGCTTGCCAAACAACCAATTCCTTGCATCATGTAAAGCCCAATTTTGCATAAGTCATCTAGATAGGAAATGATACATCCAAGATGGACAGTTACTAAGGGGTATGTTTACTAAACTGCGCTCAAGTGCGCGGCGCACAATAGCGTGCGCTAAGGTACCTTAGTGCACGCTAATGATGCATTTTTGTGCCCCGCACACGTGCGCGCCGCACTAACGTGCCTGCTCATGTGCGCGGCGCGCTGATGTGCGATAGAGGCGTGGAAAGGCTCTCGGAGGGCGGAGGAAGGCTCCCCAGGGGCGGAGAGACGGGGTCAATGGGTGGAGAGAGGGAGGGGAGAGGCTCCCCGCACACGAGCGGGGCTGAAATTCAAGCAAAAAAATACCGCGAGTGAAAACCTTGCGGTAGAGCCGATTTAAAGGGAAGAGAAACCATTTCTGTCAGCAATGTACAGCAAAACCAGGGAAACCTATAAAAGTGAGCAGTGTGATACATGTGCACGGAACAAAAGGGCAAATAAACATTAAAAATGACCCCAACAAAATATAAAAAAATCATAAGCATGCTGGTCAATAGTGATAGTAATGGGAAACATCAAAAAACACTCCCAAGAAATCCCCAAAAAATAAATATGAATTTTAGAAGGGTCTACGCTCCGTCCCCATACAAGGTGAATGATCCCACAGTGAAATAGCACTGATCAGGGTTACGTCCTCCATTGGACAGGTTTCCTATGGCATGCCCATGTTCCACAGCAGCAGGGCGGGCATGTCGGAATGGGCAACTGGACAGATGCTGGGAAAGGGGATACAGAGGGCTGCAGGCGGCACATGCTGTGGTGCAGCTGGGGCACAGTGCGGACTAGGCAGATGCCTAGGTGGCACCTAGGAATGCTGAAACTGTACAGCAGCCAGACAGCAACTGATGAGGGCCCAACATGGGCATGAGTGTGTCTATCACAGTGTCACAGGGGATAGTACCCAGCAGGTACCTCCAAGGGCACAGAACAGTGGCAGGCGGTGATTGGGGGACGTGCGGACAGATATGCAGGCACCCCTACCCCAGAACCCGCACCATAGGCAGCCGCCTACCCGCACACAGGATGGCCTGAGATTGCGTACCACCAGCACCACCAGCAGAAGGGCATGTCACTAAACAAACCAAGAGACCTTTTCAACCTAGCAAAATCCCTAATTAAAGAACCATCATCTACCCAACTAATTCCTATCCCCCCCCAGTCCTACGCCAACTATCTCCAATCCAAGACCTCCATAACCGACACAATCTCAGTCACAACATTATCTCACTCTCACTCCCCATTTTCTACAATCACAACGTTCACAACACCCTCTGAGAAAAACATTCAAGATCTCATCACCTCCATCAACACCTCTACAGCTCCAAGTGACCCATGCCCAGCATACTGGGTCAGATCGCTACGTGCCGAACTGAGCCCAATCCTAGTCAACATCATTGGTCTATCCTTTGCAACAGGCGCGTTCCCATCTCTCCTTAAACAAACCTCTATAAGACCTCTACTGAAGAACTCTAGGCTTGACCCACTAAAGCCAGACTCCTACCGTCCAATCTCGAGCATACCTCTATTA
Source organism: Ichthyophis bannanicus (assembly GCA_033557465.1). Lineage (NCBI taxonomy): Eukaryota > Metazoa > Chordata > Amphibia > Gymnophiona > Ichthyophiidae > Ichthyophis > Ichthyophis bannanicus. The sequence goes on along the minus strand of CM066032.1, from coordinate 1,348,368,388 downwards.
GCCAAAATAATAGAGAAGGTTGTTCAGAGACAGATACAACATCATATTGATACAATCTCACCACTTGATCCCTGTCAACACGGCTTCAGGGAATCACACGGTGTAGAAACTCTCCTTACCACCCTAACTAATACACTGAACAGAGGTCTTGATAAAGCAGAAAACGGCTTTGCTCTAATATTCCTAGATATCTCCGCTGCCTTCGATTCAGTTAATCATAATCTTCTCCTTGCCCGACTCCTCGAGAAGGGAATCGGTGGTCTCGCCTGGGAATGGTGTAGGTCATACCTGTCTGAGCGATGGCAACATGTCAGAGTTGGTTCCACAACATCCACACCTTTCCATCAACATCAAGGTGTTCCGCAAGGATCGTCCTTATCTGCACTTCTGTTTAATGTATACCTACAGCCGATTTGTGACATCATACGCACCTTCAACATCTCCTCATTAATCTACGCCGACGATGTTCTACTGTTTACTCAATTTAATGTCAGTCAACCAGACTTCACCAACCTCATTCAATGCTTCAATGCCATCACAGACTGGTTAGCAGCTCAACACCTCCGTATAAACTTCAAGAAGACCGAAGTTCTGTTCATATCAAGAAACAAAGCATTCTCACCTCCATCCTCTCTAAAAGTAAGAGATGCAGATCTCCCCTGTAAACCTTCTATTCGCTAACTAGGGATTACTCTGGATCAACATTTCGAATTTAAGGAACACATTCGGAATGTCACAAAGGCTGTCTACAATAAAATAAGAACGCTAAGGCAACTCAGACCCATGCTACCTCAGAACAACTTTAGGACCATCTTCCAGGCCCTCACACTACCTCATTTTGATTATGCTAATGTCGTCTTATACGGTCTCCCCAAAAACACCATTAATCCACTACAACTGGCGATGAACGCGGCTGCTAGAGTGCTATGTGGTCTATCAAGATCAGACCATATCACCCCGACTCTCATGGAATTACACTGGCTACCAATTCATTGCAGGATAACCTATAAAATCCTCATCATCACTTTCAAGATCATCAACAACCTTGCCCCCACGTCTCTTAATGATCTCATCTCCCTCACCCCAAAAAACAGAGCGAGAAGGACAACAACAGACAACACCCTGATTATCCCCAGGGAGTCCATCAAATGTACCCAATCAACCAAGAATAGGACCTTCGCCTTCTATGCACCTAAATGCTGGAATGACCTCACACCTGAAATAAGAGCAATTAAAGACCTCTCTCAATTTCGCAAGGCAATCAAGCACCACATCTTCCTTCTCCATTTTGCACAAGCACCCAATCCTCATCTGACCATCAGCACTCCTAAACCGACAAACTCCCACTCTTCACCCCAACTCCCACATAAGTAATTCTGCCTCAAGTCTCTTATGTCCTACCTTAATTCGATTATAGTCTGCCGTGAATACTAAAGAACCCAATATGTTTATACATAGTTCAGTTTTTACACTGCTGTTTGTACATAGTTTCACTGTTTGTACATAGTTATAGTTTTATTACCCTCTGTTCCAAGTTTAAGTTTCCTGTTATAATGTAAGCACACCAGTGTTTTCTGATTGTGCAGCTTCTGTTAATTGTAAACCGCACTGAAAACAAATAGCGCGGTATATAAAAGATGTTAAATAAATAAATAAATAAATAAATAAATGTCAGCATGGTGGCACAGGGGTACTGGAGGTGGAGGGGGCAGTGGCAGCTGCCCAGAGCAGACCATGGCCTAGCTCTGTGTAGGTGGGTGCAGTGCACTGCAACAGACAGGCCCTCCCGGACAAACAGTCATGGTATCATCAGGGAATGCACTGTCTCTGTGGCAACACGGTGGTGCAGTGCACACAACCAGTGTGTTTGGAGACAGAAGGTCACAGATTCAAGCCCCAGCTGGGGCTCCTGCCAATCCAGTCCCAATATTTTACCCACAACTATATCGTGATAGTAAAGACGAACCTTTATTGCAGAGAACATAAGCATGGCTCAAACACCTCTATTTTACCCTAAAGAGCACAGACACCAGAAACATGCACATTACCTAGAGCAGATTCCCCCAAATGCAGTCCTGGAGGGCCACAAATCCTTCAGGGTTTATGCTGTCTCCAATATAAGGATGGAGCGGTACTGGTGGTGGAGGTGGCAGCAGCTGGTGGCAACAGCAGACCATGGCCTAGCCCTGTCCAGGTGGGTGCCGTGCACTGCAACAAACAGGCCCTGTCGGATGTACAGTCATGGACTCTCCAGGGAATGCAGCATATCTGTGGCAACATGGTGGTGCAGTGCACACAGACAGTGTGTGCAAGAACAGAAGGTCACAGGTTCAATGCCCAGCTGGGGCTACAGCCAATCCAGTCCACATATTTTTCCCACAATTAAACCGTGATAGTAAGGACAAACCTTTATTGCAGAGAACATACGCATGGTTAATACGCCTATATTTTACCCCATCGAGCACAGACACCATAAACAGCCACATTACCTAGAGCAGAGTCTCCCAAATGCAGTCCTGGAGGGCCAAACACCATTCAGGTTCCATGCTGCCTCTAATAAAGATGCCTGTGCTGCATATCTATGCACCACCCCCATGGAATGCAGATGTATCTCATGCATATTCATGAGGGACAGCATGAAAACCCGAACAGTGTTTGGCACACCAGGACTGGAGTTGGGAACCTCTGCCGTAAAGCAGCAACCAACAGGGGCAGACACACCCACACCCACACCCACAGGCCCCATTGGCCAATGCCTCCTGGAGAGGCAGGACATTGGGCCCTGCATGCATCTCCCAATACTAGCACTTGCATACCTTAGCAATGCCACCCTACACCTGGGTATACGGTACACAGCTATCAAACGTTTGCTATGATTACTGGCAGATAGCAATTCCTATGTTAAGCACAGTTTGCTGATTGAGCTCCATCATAACAACCTTTCTGATATCTGTGGTGTGTGCTTCAGGTCTGGTCTCTGACAGTGTTTGCCACCCTGGGGAGTGACCCCCAACAGTATTGCGTACCATATCCATGCCTGTACTGTGCCCAGGACTGGTGTGGTGGCCAGGGCTGCTAAACTTCTCTATAGTAGCACAATGCTGGCATAGGTGTGGGGGTGTCTGTCCGTCTATCCAGTGTGTGGTGGCTGCAAACACCCTCCACAGCCCACACTGCCAGCACTGTTGCCAGTATTGGCCTGCCAATGTGCATAATGAGGAGCAAGGTACCATGGGTATAGCCCGGACAGGGTGGCCTGGCCAGGATGCATCTGCACAGGGCATAGGGCACTGGCTGGGACATTTTAGTGCCCGGCCACCACCTACACAGACAGGGTGGCCTCAGCATGCCCTGCTGGGAGATCACTCTCAACCTGACTGTGCAGTGACCACAGCATGGCTAGGCACCCCAATAGTGCTTTATAGTATTTCTTTTTTGTGATATTTATGGGTTTCCTTTTGGGGCCCAGTCACTGACTTATCTGCTTTTTGTGTATGCTGACATCACAGTTCTGGGTGCATACATTTCCACCAGGAACATGCACTATGGACTAGCTAGCAGACTGTTTGCAGCTGGTATGTGTCTTGATGGAGTGCCTTGCAGGGTGCAGTGGCTGAAGGCTTGCTGCAGGAGAATATCAGATAGTGGTGGGGTGCAGCTTAGCATATTCAGGCCTAATGTCTGTCTGCTATTGTGTTATGGATGTGTACAGAGCTGCATTGACTGTCCTGTAGGGTGTCTGTTCCCCAGCAGAACCGGGGTTGATGGTCCCCTCTATTGCCACCATTGCAGGGAGGTGGAATGTGGATCTGTTGATGGGAGATCCTGTTTGCCACCCTCAGCCCTGGAGGAGGGGGGTGGTGGTACATAATCCTCCTGGGGGTCCATGGGGGCTACACCTGACTGAGACAGACAGATATTGCCGAGGTGTTTCTGCAAAAACTAACTACCTCACACATTAGAACTGCTGGGGATCTGCAGCATGGCCTATTTCTGCCATGGAAGGTGCTGTGGACCTGGTGCTGGGTGCCCCACAGCACACTCAGGGTGAGCACAGTACCTGCACAATGTGACGGTGTGTAGCTACTCTGTGCCTGTAACATACACGGTCAATACCCCTTACCAGGTCGAGGTGCTGTGGGGGTGCACATGGTCAGTTCCCCCTACCAGGCCAAGGTGCTGTGGGGGTGCATACCCCATCTTGTGTTTATCTGTGGACAGCTGATTTGCATGTGCAGTGCATCATGGGTACGGGTGTGCTAACCCTATCCTGGTGACCACAGCAGACTGTCTGTGTGGTGACGTGCACTCCCTCTGCAGCCAGCCAGAGGCTTCCAAGCAGCTATAGAGCTGTAGCCCAATGGTTACTTCACTGCCTGTGGAGCCAGAGGTCTTTAGTTTAAACCCACAGTGGGGTTATTTGATAGGGCTGCTCAAAGCATTGTCTCTTTTTAATGTACATTATTGCTGCCAGCAAAATCACTCTCAGCGTACTGTACCCATAAGGTGCCTCTGAGGGCGCTTTATAAGGCGCCCTATAGGGCACCTTATGGTTACCGTCCATATGAGGTGCACTATACGTTATCCTGTGGAGCGACCTATAGGGTGCCCTATAGGGGACATTTTAGGGTGCCATGGCAGACAGTGCACTTTATAATGTGCCCTATGGAGTGCCTTATAGGGTGCCTTATGTGACACCTTCAATTACAGCACGTGAGGGCGTGTTTGCTGGCAGCAATTACTAAAATACAAATAAAGTGCTGCAGGAAACAATAAGTACATTGCAAAGCTGATGCCTCAGCCAGCCTTACGTATTAGGCACACTGGGGAGCAAACTCATGATCCCTGTATCAGCAGTCAGTGCCTTAAATATTGTGCTACACTGCTGTTCCTCCTTGCATGTCAGCGCACCTACTTCAGATTTCTATGCGTTTAAATGCACAGTGCTGCCATCAAACACAGTGCTATGACCTTGCTGTGCCTCATAGGGCACACTATATGGCGCTTTATAGGCCACCCTTTCAGCAACATTGTAGGGTGCCGTAGCGGACAGTGCACTTTAAAATGTGCCCTCTGGGGTACCCTATGAGGCGCCTTATGCAGCACCTTATGTTACAATACTTTGAGGGTGTGTTTGCTGGCAGCACTATTTAAAATAAAAATAAAATTCCCCCTACTGCAATATTACCTATAAAAGGTAATGCCTCAGCCTGCCTTCTTCATTAGGCACAGTGGGGGATTGAACCCTTGACTCCTGCATCATTGGTCAGTGTCTTAACCATTGTGCTACACTGCTGCTCCTCTGTGTATGTCAGCGCACCTACTTATGATTTTCATTCCTTAAAGTGCACGGTGCTGCCATCAAAAACAGTGCTGTGACCTTGCAGTACCTCATACGGCACCCTATAAGCAACATTCTAGGGTGCCTTGGCGGACAGTGCACTTTAAAATGTGCCTTATGGGGCGCCCTATATTAACACACTTTGAGAGTGCGTTTGCTAGTAGAGATAATTAAAATAAAGATAAAATGCCTCCTAAAGCAATCTTCCCCATAACAGGTAATGCCTCAGCCAGTCTTTTTCATGAAGCACAGTGGGGGATTGAACCCATGACTCCTGCATCATGGGTCATTGTCTTAACCATTGTACTGTGGCTCTGTTTCTGTGCTTGCACATCAGCGCGCTGCTTATGCTTCCCGCGCAACTTTCTCATGCGCTACAAACTAAATCCATACACTGTGTTTGGCGTAGAAATAGAAATCTGAAAGAAAAGTTAAGTCCTACAATATTACGACCCGTTTGTCCGTCATCAAATATGGAGGAATCAAGAAATACGGCAGTTCACATATCATGAGAAAGAATACGTTTTGAAAAGTCGAACTACATGTAATTCTAAGAATGTAATATATGCGATAACTTGCCCATGTGACCTTCTATATGTTGGGAAAACAACTAGATCCTTGAAAACTAGAATGTTTGAACACAAGAGCCGCTTGAAGCATGGGGTGATGACAGCGCCAATTGTCCCACATTTTTATGAATTGAAACATCGTTTTGAAGATCTAAGTTGTTTTTGTATTGAAAAAGTGACAAATCCTATGTTTGGTAAATCTCTAGATCAAACGCTATTATTTCGCGAACAACGATGGATTTTTTTCTTGCAAACATTAATGCCTAAAGGATTGAATGCGGAAATTGAATGGGGAGTCTGTTAACAGCTGACGGAGAGATTTTGACAAGAACAATAGGTTCTTTGAAAGGGAGTGACTATAAGAAGGGGAGGTGTGGAGCAGCTGCCCATGCGTGGCGTTTTTTGAAGAATTGATAGACCTGTTTCAAGAGAATCGAAGATACTATGTTTTAAGAACAAGCCGTACATCAGCTTCAGTCAACTTTGGGTATATTTTTAATCTAAAGTTTGGATGATGTTTTAAGTTTTATGTAAATTGTTTATTTTATACCTAATGACATATTTTTGATGAATTTGTTTCATGATGGTTTATTTCGCAGTTAAACACTTGGCTGGTTAGTGAATAATCCCCTGAAGAACCTCATACCCGTGAGAGAAACGCAGTTCAACGTTGTATGTGAGGCATTAGGAAAGAGAAAAAAATTACTGGGAAAGAGAGAAAAATTACCTCCACCGTTACAGTTCTTTCATTAGAAGTTAAGTGTCTACCATAATATGCGAAATGAGTTTGGAGTAAAGCACGATAGGGAGAGGGAGGTGTGTTGAAAAAAAGAGAACCGGAAATTAGGTCATTGATGCAAACTGGCGCCGTAGGATACTATGTTGATGAGTATCTTTCTTTAGGCAGCCTAATAGTCTGAGACCATTTCCGTGGTTTTGAAAGAAACCTTGAACTCTCCAATTCTAAGGTAGTCTGTTTCTATTGGAGTAATAATAATTTTTTGGGACCAATATCTTTTATAGCACATTAGCAAACCAAATGCATGTTAATATACACATCACTAAACAGCAGCGTTTATGTCTACTTTTTTTTGTAAAACTAGTATTGGGCTTGCTTATGAAAATGTAGTAAGAATTTAATAGGTGAATTAGCCTGTGGTAACAGTAACCACCCAGCTGTGGCACTTTCACACAGCAACAGCTGGGGGCGGGAAAGCGAGTAGAATGGGCAGGTTATGGGAATGGACAGTGCCTACAGTTAGTACATCAGCGTCACCACTCCTTAACAAAAACCTCATCCTACCTCCATCAGCATCCTGAACACCCCCATCCCTTCATTGACATCCCCACCCCCTCACTCCCATTCAGCACCATGAACTTCCCAATGGATTTGAGAAAAGGAGGTGTCAGGATGAGAGGTTGAGATCAGGGTGTTGAGGGAGTGTTTTTTTTTTCAACCTGCACCTTCAGTTGGGGCCCATGACCTTTGCATTGCTGCAGCCAGGAATGTGCAATATTCCTGGCTGAACAATGCAATAAAATCAGATGCTTTAGTCTCTAAGGAGTAGCCTAGTGGTTAAAGCTACAGCCTAGTACCCAGAAGATCAAGGGTTCTATTCTCACTTTACCCCCCATTGCCTTGGAAGTGATACACTGCCAAGATAAACCCAAAGTCAACTGGGTCTCCAGGAGTGGGCACTGAAAATAATAATAAAAAAAACCACTACCACTAATAACTAGCAAGTAGTTATCTACTGAAAATGTTTCCAAGCTCCAGTTTTGGGTAAAAAATGCCCTATAAGCATTTCGGGTTTTATATGATGTTAGGCAATTCTTTGTAAGGTTACAGCAATGATGGGGAAAATCAGAGTTAACTGCATTTAATTAATGCCAGCAAGTCTGTAAAAACAAAATTGTTTATTTTGAGCTTGCTACTACTCTTCCCTCTAGTACATTCTACATTTTTCTGAAGTGTAAATATCTTCTTTTCTCATATATGTGTGAAGTTAGCCCTGTGAAGTTGAAGGAAAGATATTTTTTAAAGCATGCCTGTTTATATTTTACTAAGGTTGTGTGAAAAGGTCACTGTTGGAAGAGAAAGATATTAAGTAAACTATTGTAGGTTTGGCTTGATTTGAAAGAATAAGATCACTTAGGCTAGAAAAGATATCAAAGGAGAAAGTTAAAAAAATTCTCTAAGCTGAGGTTAATTTCATAACAGGGTGCTTATGGGGGTCATTCCATAATGTGAATAGGCTGCTTGGACGTGCATGGGAGATGGATTTCTCCCAAAAACGTCTATGGCTGTATTCCAAAATCTGTCTCCCGTGCACGTCCATGGCATGAACATGGGGATCTGAGAATGTGCCCGGAAGGGGCAGAACAGGGGCATGGTTTGCTGTAGAGATGTATAAAATGTATTCAGGAATGGCCTGTGTATGTTTTCTGTGTTCCCCGCAGACATGCTCATTATTCCTGCGGAAACGTGGAATAAGGCCAGGATTTAGAAATATTTCTGGTGTGCTTGTATAGAGGTTGTTTAAAACAAAAAATCCCAAACACAGTGATTACCATAAAGTCATAATGAAGAAAAATTACCAAAAGGTTGCAGAAAACCTTTAAATCTATATATGTTCTTTTTGTCAGATATATCAACAGGAGAAAAGCTGTTTCTCACTCTTGAATGCTGATAATATCCATTTTAATCAATATGGCTCTAAAAACATAAATTTCACACCACACTTATCTCATCCATCATCCAAGTTCAAGGACCATATCCAAAATCCTGCCCAGGTGACTCCCAAATTGCGATGTGCACATTTCGAGCCAACAAGGGACTCTGTATCAAGCGCTGCAGGGAAAATATAATACACCCGTAGGTTTCATGTAACCACCAAAAAATGACCAAAGGCGTGTAATTAAGAGTCTGCAAGTGTTATCATTGGCTATACGTAGATCTGTGCATAGAGTTGTCTCATCAATTTCAGGATTCTATTTTGACAATCATTGACCATGTCCCTTTTGACCCTCACGGTGGGAACCAAATTTTGAAACTTCAGTGATTAGAACAACGTTGGATATATCATCTGAATACTGTTTGCTCCCATAGTCTCAACAGGGAGATCGATTGGCTGAGTTTGTTCTAAGCTGACCCAATGGGAAATGGGTTTCCTCAATGATGTGCTTCTCATTGGTGGTTGTATTGTATGCAAAGGTCTATGTACACCTTTCCAGAGTGTATCCATAAGTGAGATAAGTAAAGTTTCAATGTCATGTCCAGGTCAGAAGCCATGTTGGTGAATGTCGAGGGGTGCATTGGTGTTGATATGATTTTGCATCTGAAGGAGAACTACTTTTTCCAGTATTTTAGACAGAAAGGGTAAGCTTAAAATTGGTCTGAATGAGCTTACTGTAGTTGGATGTAATTTAGGATTCTTTAGAAGAGGACATATTGATGCAGTCTTCAGGTTAATAGGACATTAACCTCGGCTGAAGGAGAGGCAAACCATTCTTGACAGGAATGGGGCCAGCTCAGCTCTTGGTAACTTGACCCAACTCACAGGGCAAGGGTCTAATGGTGATGTTGTTGTATTGAGGTTATGGATTATTTTCTCAATGTTATTCAAGGGGATTGAACTAAAGGAATGGATATTTCCATGGATGGGGGAGTTGGATTGTCAGAGGTGCTTGCTCTCTGGGGGGGATTGAATGGATTTTGATTGGACATGATTGGCGAGTTCTTGCAAACTTGGAGTGGTGTAAGGAGCAGATTGTGCATGAGCATTTGATAGGGATTTCACTAAATCAAATAGTTCCCCTGGTTTGTTGAGGGATTTCATGATTAGATAAGTATGATAGGCTTTCTTGGCTTTATTAACTTGAGTCCAATAGTTGCGTAAGCTTGATAGGTATTTATCTTTGTCTGTGTTCTCGAGTATTTTTCTCCATTGACATTCATATTTTCTTAGGACACTTTTTGAGCTTTAAGCGCAAATGTATACCATTTGGGGTATTTTTGTTGGTTGGATTGTAATGTCTTGCGGGGCAGTGCAGCTACATTTTTGTTGATGACCTCCTGCCAGTTATCGACAATGAAGTCCAGGTCAGTGGAGTTTGTGTTTAGTCCAGGGATAATGTTGTCTAGAAAGGAGGACTTGTCAAAGGATTTGAAGTGAAAGCAGGGTCTTTTCTCATGGTTGCTGGTAGAAGAAGGTTGTGTAGGAGGAAGTTGGAATGTGATGGTATAATGATCTAATCAGGGGACTTGCTCTAACAGGGGATCTCGCAGCAATAAGTCATCTAGAAGGTGAGATGGGATAAAGATGAGGTCCAGAGTGTTTCCTTTCATGTGAGTTGGGAGTGGAATGCTTTTTTTGTAATTGAGGTGCTCCATGGCATCTTAGAAGACATCTGCTATGTTATGCAGGGCCAAGGCCAGTTTAAATTACCCATGAATGTGAGTGGACAATTAGGGTTGTTGTGAGTACAAATCACTTCAATAAGTGCAGCTAACTCATCATTGCTTGAGTTGGGAGGTCTGTATGTAAGTCATAAGGATATACATTTGTTTGAGATATTGATTAGGTCTAAGTCTTAGGAACTTGAGATGGAGATAGGAGTGAATTGTAAGTATCTTCTTGTAATAATAGCAATGCGGCATGCCTGAGGGCAGTTAAAGATGTCATAATCAGGAGGTTTGAATTGATTAATAAGGATGGAGTCTGTTTCAGCAAACCAGATTTCTGTTATGCTCATAAAGTCTAGATTGAATTCCATAATGTAGTCATAAAGGATCTGACTCTTATTCCTGGCTGAACAGGCATTTAAGAGCATCTCCTTTAGAGGTATAGATGTGGGTAGAGAGGAGGGTTTATTTTGATGCCATATGTTCACTGAGTGGAATGTGCACAAGATGGCAGTGTGTTCTGTTCCTAAGCCTTAGGGAAGGGCATCTTATGTAGGGGTCACTATGTCCATGAATTATTGGCTTGTATTAAAGGATAGCAATTGAGTGGTAAGGGTGAGTAAAAGGGCTGTAGCTAACAGGAGGTGTGTGATGGTATGTAAATTTGCCATGATTGTGGAGTGATGTAGGGTATTGGCACATTGGGTTGCTTGTCATTTGCCTGAGATAGCTTCCTCACAGAGAGGGAGGGAGGGAGGGACAAATGTTATCTTTAGCACTTATAGAGCTCATAATCAAGAAGGAAAATGAGCTAATTGGTCCTGTTGAGATTGAGAAGGTATAGAGGTCAGGAGGAAGTCGGTTGAATGATCCATAGAAACTAGTAGGTGTCTGGGAGGGACCTGGTTCAGATGATGGTATTTGGGGATGTCCCACTCGCATACAATGGTCCACGCTAAGGGCCACACCTAAGGATCCTTCGGCGAGGCCCTTAAGTGCGGACATGCCAAGCAGGTGCGCCTAGGGCTATGCTCTTAAGCCCTTGGTCCTGGCTTGATGATGCGACTGCAGGGGAAGGGGCTTACCTCCTCATGTCCTGCAGCTGTCGGAGAAATTGGGATCCTGGAGTCTCATTGATAGGGGGTGGTGTTGTCCCTTGTCAGGTCCCGATGCTGCTTTATGCTGCGGCTGCGGGAATAGAGGCTGTGTGTCCCAGCATCCTACCTCTTAAGCCCTTGATCCTGGCTTGATGATGTAACTGCAAGGGTTGGTGCTTACCTCCTCATGTCCTGCGGCCAGCAGAGAGATCGGGGTCCTGGAGTCTCATTGGTGGGGGGGTGACATTGTCCCTCATCGGGAGACCAATGCAGAGAAACGCGTAGAAGATTTTGCAGCTAGCCTTAGCACCAATGTCTCTATGGCTGGTCTTGAGGTGGCTTAAACATCTAGCTCATGCCCCCACCAGTATTTTGATGGCATCGGGTGCTTTCCTCGATGCCTGGAGCATCTGAGGGGAAATATCAAAGATGACCCAGGCATCGAGGAAATCCCCAAATGGCAACAAAATACTGGCGAGGGCCAGTGCCCCTGATAGAAAGCGAATATCTGATGTTCCAGCAGTCCTGATCCCCCCCACCCCCACCAACTAAAAATAAACTTGATGGCCAAGTAGCACTGAACCCAACACCCCCACCCAATTAAAATAAAACTGGTAGCCCAGCGGCCTCGAACCAGCACCCACCCAACCAAAAATAACCCTGGTGGCCCAGTGGCACCCTTTCCAGCACCTTTACAAATAAGTGGAAGCACTGTCCATGCACTCCCACTCTTGTGCAGCAATCTTGAAAAATGGTGGTGCCTGCCCCTGTGCGGTGTATCTTGGGATGCACTGATTGGGGTCAGACTGCCTTATATGGCAGTGTTACCCTGTGCTGTGCATCCCAGGATGCACTACATGGAGCTAGGTACTGCCATTTTTCAAGATGATGGCGCAAGAACGGGAGCACATGGGCAGCGCTCCTTCTCATTTGTTAAGGTACTGGGAGGGGGGTGGGGGGTTCGGGACCACTGGGCCACCAGGGTTATTTTTGGTTGGGCGGGTGGGGGGATTGCAGCCGCTGGGCCACCAAGGATTATTTTTAGTTGTGTGGGTGGGGGGTTTGGGGCTGCTGTGCCACCAGGGTTATTTTTGGTTGGGCGGGGGGGGGGGGAGGGTGGAACGCGGCCACTGAGCCTCAAGGAATTATTTTTAGATGGGCAGGTTGGGGGATGGTCCCCCGACAGTATTTTGATGGCACTGGGGGCTTTCCCCTCAGATGATCCAGGCATCAGAAAAAGCCCCCAATGCCATCAAAATACTATTGGGGCTCATATGCAAACTAGCCATGTGGTGCTCCTGTTTCTCTGGGAGAGCATGCCAAACTTGCACCGACTGCTGTGCGCATGTGTTTGGCTTGTTCTCCCAGTTTAATGCTGCCATTTGTGCACAGTTTAATGAATGGTTAATTTGCATATGAACCCCTTTCTGCATGCCAGCATTAAAGTCACACACTATTGGCGCACTGCAAATAGGCGTAAAAGGTTGATAGCATGTGACTTCAGCGTCGGCTTTCTGCATAGGCCTGGTTGGGAACCTTGAATGTTATTTGGGCTGCTAATATATCCTGGGTGAGGAAGACGGTAAGGTAAAAGAAATTATTATATTCTGAGCATGAGAGAAAAGACTGAAGGGAGAATATGGGTGAGAAGCAAAACTTTAATTAAAACTAGGAAGAATCATCAGTAATTTTAGAAACATCCATACCTGATAAATAGCAATATTTACATGCGTGGATTGCATATACATGCAAACAGTAGTTTTAGAACATCACTGTCTATATATGTGTATCCCCAAAATGCAGAGATGTAAAGATGGTGCGGTAGAGGTGTGATCTGAATTTGGTTTGGGCATAACCATGTGTACTTCACATTTTACAATGGGAATTCATGCCTATTAGCGAAAAATTCCCCACTGGTTTTTGCATCTGACCTGAAGAACATGCAAGTGCCAGCTACGTGTTTAGACCTAGAATCTAAATAATAGTACAAAACATCTTCATCATACTCTCCCCCAGTGGCCCCAAATCACCTCTTGACCTCCCCTGGAGACACAAGATTACTCTCCATCCCCCATTCAATCCCCTCTACCATATATCCTCCACTCCCTTTGACACTCCCTGGGGGTTTCCCTGGTTGCTAGTTGGGGGCAGGAGTGTTCCGTAGATGCTACTTCCCTGTCCCCACCCAAGTTCAAAATTGCACCTCTGACCCCTAGTGGTAGTCTTTCATTACTACCACTAAGGGTGAAGTTCCTCTGAGACATGTATGCAGTTCAAAGTGAGGTAAGATTCATGAAATATCATTGAGCTGACCAAGAATGTGTGTTGGCAAAGTAATGTGGAGAAATCATAAGATACATGATAACAGAAAACATTAACAATTCCTCCCATCTGTCACTGTGGTCTTGCTACCAGTACTATACATAGCTACTGTCACCATGAAAGGAAAGTATGTACATAAAGAAGATAGATGCTAGGGGTCAAGATGCCAAAAATAAAATGATGTACATCTTCAAAGGAGGGGTCTGTTTTTTCCATCAGGTTCTAACTCTTGCATTATTCTTTACAGACTATATGAAACCAAAGGAAAACGTGCAGCAGGGTATATTTTACAAATACTCTTTGATGGTTGCATTAATTTCCATCCTTTGCCACATAAAATCATCTAGTGCAATGTTTTCAGCACAGTGTGCAAAAGAAATTCAAGGAGGTCCAATCAAAAGTATTTAGCTCCATCAAATGTAAGTAACCTAGTAGCACAACAAATAGCAATATACCCCAAGGCTTCTTCAAAAACAGCCTAAAGAGATGGTTTTAATTTTATTCAAAGGATGCTGGTCTTATTTATAGCTTCTTTTTATTCTAACTTTGACACAGATCACATCTGTGCTACATATTATTTATGTGTGGTACTATACTTGCAGGCTCCAAAAAATTAATTACTTAATATATCTGTAACATATATGGACTTGGGCAAGTCACTTGACATTCCATTGCCTCAGGTAGAAACTTAGATTGTAAGCCCTCCGGGGACAGAGAAATATCTACTGTACCTGAATGTAACTCACCATGAACCTCTACTGGAAAAAGTGTGAGCTAAATACTTAAATAAATAAAACAAAGTTTCATATTTAAAAGTATATCCAGTTATGCAGTTAATAATCATGACTGTTAGTTTAATTACCGAAGTCTCATGGGACAGGATGTGTAAGGCTCTTCCTTGTCAAAACTACTTTTAATCCTCCCTCAACATGTAGACCTGAATGTAAAGACGTTTGATATAAAGAACCAAATAAATAAGTAAATAAGTTTGGTTAGATGACAGTATATAAAGCTAATAATCAAATCAGTGACAGGGTAAGCAAAAGCAAAGAGTTCAAAGACATACAGAATAGTCAAATACTTATAATAAAAAAGAATCAAGCAAACAAGACATTAATTTTGAACTGGGGGTTATGGTTACTGAAATAGGCATTTTTTAAATTTCTTTCACATGGTGTGAAACTCAAGAAAGTAATATGATAGAAGATTTCATTAGGTGTCTGTCACCATCAGTGGAGGTATGGTGTCCCAGTCAGCACCCAGAGGTGTGGGCTTTTTTGTGTCTTTGCAATCAAAACTCAGTGTTTTTGCCTTGTCTGTGCAGCCCCAGTTCAGTTTAATTTCATGAGACACATGTTATCCATCTGTTTGTCTGGAATACATCCTACTGAATTCTTCAAAAAGAAACACTTCCTATACATATTTTCCTGAACTGTCAAAAAATAGCCTCATAATTTATTGATCTATCCTAATCGAATTCAAGGAGCTTTAGACCTGAAATGAAGGTGTTTGATAACCCGGTAAAAGAATAGATACTGTATGTGGAAATCACTTAAAGCAACACAAATATTTCTTTTATTTACACCAACTCAGGGTCCTATGAAAAAAAGTGAGCATATAAATTCTGCGCTTTTATGGCATTAAACATGCAGTTATATTGCTTGCTTTCCGAACAAGTGAAATGAAGATTGAGTACCTTGTATATTGCCACTTTGACAGGCCATCGAAAGCACATTTGGTTTAGTGCACACAAACTAGCAGACGCTCCATGCCAATCTCTGCAATATGGCAAACATTACTAGACATACCTATTTTCTCTGATGCATCTGATAACGTGGACTCTTGTCCTTGAAAGTTCATGTCTCAGCGCGTTGGGTAGTCTAAAAGGTACCACTAGCTTCTTTGTCAGTGTTGCTATTTTTCCCTGGTTTCCCTCATAGGATCTAACTAGTGGACTTTCGCTTCCCTAGCTGGTTGAGGGCCGAAGAGGGAGATTTCTTCTAACACCATTAACTCTATACTGATCTCATACCAGTGGAAGTTACCATCCTAGTGTAATCAGCTCCCTGCCTTCCCAGGCTCAATCATGTCTCTGTAGTGCTCCTAGACCCTGTTGACTCCATTAGACAGGAAAAGGAAGACTTATTTTCTACACGCCTGGCCTCTACCTTCTAAACCACATCAGCCTCTGCAGAACAAAATTCATACAAGCATACATTGAATACAATTATATGTTTTTTGGTTTTGACTTTATAACACGACATCTATGTGAGAAGTCCAAAATGACATCTATTTGAAGCTTTTTTTTTTATAAAAGCAACCGGGATGCCTATGTGCCTTTATAAAATAGACTCCCAGAACCAGCCCCTGTAACGTGTTAATGCCGATACACATGGATGCCTGATATTCAGTTGGGCAGGGTATGTGCTGCTACGGCACTTAGCCGTCGCTGCCAACCTCTAACCCTGGATATTCAATGCCAGGGGCATATGTGGCCCTGGCATTGAATATCCAGGGTCACCGCAAAGCCTCCAACTCCACAGAAGCTAATCGGGTAGCAGTGATATTACACTGCTACCCGGTTAGCACCCGAGAGTAAAATTAGGCCATCTTTTGCTTCACCTAGTTATACCTGCAGGTTACTAATTAGGTAGTGGTGCAATAATGCTGCTACCTGGTTAGCGACTGTTGCCACCCACGACATGCCCCGGAACACCCATGACATGGCCCAATGCTAAGCGGTTAGCATCATGGCGTATAGCAGCGTTAGTTGGGGATATTCGGTGGCACTAACCGTGTTAGTACCGTTGAGTATCCCATTCAGCGGCATTTACATTTTACAGGTCTGAAAATATTACAGGCCTTTCAATATTGAGCCCTACATGTATATTTGTGTATTTTATAAAATGTGCAGGTACAATTCAGCTCCACCCAAGTTACACCCCTTGGAATGCCTGCTCACCGCACATATAAGTACATGCTAGCTTGTCACCGGGTATACTTAAATAGCACAGGGTAATTTATAGGAGGAGTGGAGGAGTAGCCTAGTGGTTGGAACACTGGTTTGGTAACCAAGCAACCAGGGTTCAAATCCCACTAGCACTCCTTGTGGCCTTGGGCAAGTCACTTAACCCTCCATTATCTCAGAAGAAAGGCCTGGCAATCTACTTCCAGTGACACTGCCAAGAAAACCCAAGAGCTTCTGGGTCACCAGGAGTCAGGACTGACTTGAAGGCACACATTGCATTGCAATTTATAAAAGGTCTTTTCTGCATATAAAACAGTCATATGCAGAAAAGCCTTTATAAAATGTGCCCCCATGTTTCATCATTGCTTAATACTACCTAAGAAACTAAATGATATCATGGTAAACAGGTCAAATGGCTTCATTCTATGAAGGCAAACATTTTACAGTAGTATAACAATATTAGGAGGGTGTTGGATATAGGTCCCATTACTAGTCAACCATAGGGAGGAGGGAGGAGTGGCCTAGTGGTTGGGGCAAGGTACCACAGGACAGAAGGTTGGTGATTCAAATCCCACTAGAGGACAGCAACCTTGGGCTGGTGGGACTGGGGTCTCTAGTCCCACAGGTGCTCCTTGTAGTCTTGGGCAAGCCACTTAACCCTCTATTGCCCATGTTCCCTGTAAGTATTAGTGTATATATCCCATTGTGTTAAATCTATCCCCCAACTGCTTTGACCCAGTGAAAAGTGGGATGTAAATGCAGCTAAATTAAATAAATATATCAGAGCATGACCTAGAAGTATTATGCCTCAATGAAACAGACACTGTTCTCATCAATCAACTATATCCACCATCATACATAATTCATACATACAACAGATCTCCAGCAGAGGTGGAAGAGTTTGCATCATAGCAAGAAGCAACCTTGAACTCAACACTACTGACTCTAACTCCATCCCAGGCATGGTCATTCTTACAGTATCCAATGGCACTACAGTATAGCACTATACTTAGCATACAGAGCTCCTCAAGGTGATGCCTCAGATCTATCCACATTATTAGAAGCAGCCTGCTCTCCTCCAGCCAATCATCACCCTCTCATCCTTCTTGGAGGCCTGAGTTTATCCTCAGCCCCCTAAAAGCAATCTGCCTCCTTCCTGGAAGCTATGGAAGCCCTCCAATTCACCCAGATCCTTACCTCTCCAACACACAAAGGAAAAACTCTTAAGCTGATCTTCATGCCTTCACACCCTCATAGCAGATGCCAACAATACATTATACTCAATCCTCCCAATACCATGGTCAGATCATGCTTTGATCCTCACTCCACATACAAACCACAGAATGGAGTCAATGACAACACCCCTCACAAAACAAAGATTTAGACAGTTTGACAATGACCATTTCCTTGAATCACTAATTCCTCATCTAAAACTTCTTAAGCAGGACAATGCCAGCCTTTAATCACAGTTAAAAGCATGGAACAAGATTATGGCATCCGCTGCCCAACCATCACCTAAAACCACTTCGACCAAATCCGCAACAAAGCCCCATGGTTCTCAACATCATTGCTGGAGCAAAAAAAAAGGAACTACGATGACTTGAATACATTTGGAGATGATCAAGAGACCCTGTCACCTATGCAACCTATATAGAAAAGCAACAAGCATACTGTGAAGAAACACTAAGACGAAAGAGAGAATACTACAAAAAATCATTATGCATTTTCTAAACAAATCCATAGAGCTGTTCATTATTGCAAAATCTTTCATAAAGGAACCAAACAGTTGCCTCAAGATGATATTTCCCCACAGGACATAGTAAATCACCTCTGCTCTAAATACCATTCAACTCCACCCAGAACTCATCCTCCAGAAAATCTAAAAACACATTTTACCTCTCAGCCCACATGGTACGAATTTGACATCCCATCTCAAGAAAAACATTGAGACCACCATCAAAAACCTCAATGCAACTACATCAGCTCTGGATCCTTGCCCAGCTATTTGGATTAAAATTACCAGAGAACACCTCAGCCCCTACCTACAGACCACAGTACAAACATCCCTATCCACAGGTACAATGCTACTCCATTGAAGAAAAGCTCAATCTATCCATTCCTAAAAGGGAACAAACTGGACGGCACTTCACCGAATTCCTACAGACCAATAGCAAGTATTCCACTCTTATCGAAGATAATAGAGAAACTGTTACAAAACCAACTTCAGAATTTCATTGATGACCATGATCCTCTTGATCCTTACCAATAAGGATTTAAATGAAACCATGGAGTCAAAAAGCTGCTCATATCCCTACTAAACTCTGTCCTCATATACATACAAATTGCCACTCAAGGATGCTTCCTGATATTTCTAGACATATCATCTGCCTTTGATTCCTTACCACACCACCAACTACTAGAAAGACTACATGACATTAGCTTCCAAGACACTACCCTAAACTGGTTCCATTCTTATCTAGAAAACAGGATCCAACAAATAAGAATCAGCATCAAAACCTCTTGTCCATTCCTCCAGCAACAAGGAGTACCTCAAGGCTCTAGCCTATCGGCCCTTTTATTCAACATCTTCCTCCAGCCTATATGCCAGATCTTCAAGGAACATAAGATACAGTACCAGCTTTACGCAGATGACATAATGTTCTTCACCCCGTTTAGCACTTCAGCACCAGACTTCAGCAACATCAGCAAATGCTTCATCAAGATTAGACAGTGACTCCAACATCACAACCTTATGATTAGCCAGACAAAGACAGAAGCCTTCCATATATTTTTTGATGCATCCTACTTCTCTCCACATCCCTTAGTACTCAATGATTTCACCATCAATATGAAAGTGAAGTCAAATACCTGGGCATAATCCTCGACCAGAAACTCAACTTCGAAGAACAAATAAGAAGAACAACCCGTCATCCGTCAATTATAAACTAAGAACACTGAAGAACCTCCACTCTCTTCTAAGTCCAGATTCATTCCAAACCATCTGCCAAGCTGTAATCACCCCCACCCTTGACTACTGTAATATTGTATCATGGACTCTCCAAACAAACCCTATACCCTCTCCTAATGGCGCAAAATATTGTAGCAAAAATAATTCATAGAACACCCAGACAAGCCCGCATCACCCCTACCCTAAAACACCTACATTGGCTCCCTATCCAAGCCAGAATAAAATATAAGGCACTCATTATGACTCACAAAGTCCTACATAATGAATCCGCAGCCTGTCTTCACCCCCTCCTCTCCATACCCAAAAGTGACAGGCTCCAAAGACCTGGCTCTACCAACCTCCTTAACATCCCAGTCCAACAAACAAATAGCAAACAATCCACATATAGTTATGCATTCTCCCTTTTTGTCCCAAGCACATGGAATGCCCTCCCATCTGATCTCAGACGATGCACTGACTATTCAGACTTTAGGAAGAAACTAAAAACCTTTCTATTCCATGAATATTATAGCACAACCACATCATTAAACCCATGGTCAAGCGTGGCCCGAATCATTCAATCAGTACAGAACATGCCTCACTGATCACTGAAATATATATCTCCCCCCCCCCCACACACACGTTTTGTACATAGTTAAAGTAGTGACTGTAATTTTTACCCTACTTAAATTGTTCACTGAGGTGGTTATGTGTAATTAAGAGTTCTTGTTCTCTGTACAATACTGCATCCTTGCACTATCCTGTTACTTGTAAACTGTCTTGAATAATAGAAAGATGATATATAAATAAGTTTAAATAAATAAATGGTAAATCTATTGAAATATAAGATGTATTATGCTTTTATCATTAAATACATTGGTTGATACTATGGTAAAGGTCCTTTTTGGATCAGCTCTCTGGGACATCAACTCAGCGCTAAAGTCCTTTATCATGACTGAGGAGAACACTGGTGTATTATTTACATTTATTTATTTAACATTTGTTTTATATATCACTTTTCAAATTCTCAAAGCGGTTTACAATGAACATAACTTGTTTAATGGAACGTTTCATCAGAACTATTCACAACAGCAATTAACAACAGTGTATACATACAACATTTTGGGGTATGTTTACTAAACTGCGTTAGTGCGATTCGCGTTAGGAGCCGCGGTAGAGACAGAAACCCCAAATAAGGACATGGGCGGTACATCGTTTCCGAGAATGCGCCGAGAACGTGAGTTACATGGCGCCATAAATGAACGAGCGTTACAGGGCACGTTACCGTGCGTTAATCTTAAGAAGGCGCGCAGGCATACAAGCACAGCAACAGAGCTGTAGCACAATGGTTACAACACTGACTGATGGTACAGGGGTCATGGGTTCCATTCCCCAGTGGGCCTAATGTATAAGGCTGGCTGAGGCAGCACCCTTTAATTCAAGTAGCGATTGGTGAGGCATTTGACGTGTATTTTAATTAGTGCTGCCAGCAAACACACCCTCACGGTGGCATAACCTAAGGTGCCGCATAATGCACTCCATAGGGCACATTATAAAGTGTACTGTCCGCCAAGGCACCCTATAATGTCCCCTATAGGACACCTTATAAGGATGTGAACAAAGCCCTGGCTGGCTGCAGGACTGCACGTCACCACACAAACTCTGCTGTGGTTACCAGGATAGGGGTAACCCACCTGTACCCATGATGCACTGCACATGCAAATCATCAGTCGAGAGATGGGCACAAGATCGGGTATGCAACCCCACAGCACCTCGGCCTTGTAGGGGGAACAGACCGTGTGTGGCACTGCCACAGAGTAGCCACAGACAGTCACATTGTGCGGGTACAGTGCCCACCCTGAGGTTGAGGTGGGGCACCCAGCACCAGGTCCACAGCATCTTTCACGGCTGAAATACGCCATGCTGCAGGTCCCCATCAGTATGTGATAGGTAGTTCCGTTAGACACACCTAGGATACATCTGTGTCCTGCTGTATGTCTCAGTCATGTCTAGTCCCTATGGGCGATGCTGCACCCAGAATAGTGCATATCCTGTGTTGGTGCCATCGTTACCTGCTGTGGGGGGTGGGTGTATGGACCAAGAGGCAGATTATGTACCACCACACAACCCACCCTCTGGGGCTCAGGGTGGGAAACAGGAGCACCCACCAATAGATCCACAGTCTACCTCCCTGCAACGGCAGCAGTACAGGGGACCAGCAACCCCAGTCCTCCTGGGGAAGAGACAGAGCGGTACACATCCATAACGCAATAGCAGACAGACAGCAGGCCTAGAAATGCTCAGCTGCCCCCACCATTATCTGACATTCTCCAGCAGCAAACCTACAGCCGCTGCACCCTGCAAGGTGTTCCAGTAAGACACATACTAGCTGCAGACAGTCCGCCAGTTAGTCCATAGTCCTGGAGGAGATGCATGTACCCAGAATGGGGATGTCAGCATACACACCAAGCAGATAAGTCAGTGATTGGGCCCCAAAAGAAAACCCATAAATATCACATGAGAGAAATACTATATAACACTATGGGGGAACCTAGCCATGCCATGGTCACTGCTCAGTCAGGCTGAGAGTGACCTCCCAGCAGGACATGCTATGGCCACCCTGTCCATGCAGGTGGTGGCCAGGCACTACAGTGTCTGAGCCATTGCCCTATGCCATGTGCAGATGCATCCAGGCCAGGCCACCCTATCCAGGCTATTCCAACGGTACCTTGCTCCTCATTATGCACCTTGGCAGGCCAATACTGGCAACAGTGCTAGCAGTGTGGGCTGTGGAGGGTGTTGGCAGCCACCACATACTGGATAGACAGACACACACTCCACACACCTATGCCATCATTGTGCAACTATAGAGGTGTTGGGCAGCCCAGGCCACCACACTAGTCCTGGGCACAGTGCAGGCATGGCTATGGTATGCAATACTGTAGGAGTCACTCCCCAGGTTGGTAAACACTGTTAGACACAAGACCTGTAGCACACTCCACAGACATCAGAAAGGTTGCTATGATGCAGCTCACTCAGAAAAGTGTACTTAACCTAGGAATTGCTATCTGCCAGTACTCATAGCAACCTTTTGATAGATGTGTACCATATTCCCAGGTTTAGGGTGGCATTACTAAGGTATGCAAGTGCTAGTATTGGGAGATGCACGCAGAGCCCAAAGTCCTGCCTCTCCAGGAGGCTTTGGATAATGCGGCCTGTGGGTGCGGGTGTGTCTGCCCCTGTTGGCTGCTGCTTTACGGCAGAGATTCCCAACCCCAGTCCTGCGGTGCCAAACACTGTTCGGGTTTTCATGCTGTCCCTCATGAAATGCATGTCCATAGAAATGCAGCACAGGCATCTTTATCAGAGGCAGCATGGAACCGGAATGGTGTTTGGCCCCCCAGGACTGCATTTGGGAGGCTCTGCTCTAGGTAATGTGCATGTTTATGGTGTCTGTGCTCTGTAGGGTAAAATGTAGGTGTCTTGGGCATGTTTACATCATCTGCAATACAGGTGCTGTCTGTATTAGCATGTTGTAGTAGTGGGTAAAATATGGGGACTGGGTTGGCAGGAACCACTGCTGGGACTTGAACCTGTGACCCTCTGCTTCTGAATACACCGGTTCTCTGCACTGCACCACCTTGTTGTCACAGAGTCAGTACATTCCTTGGTGATACCATGACTGTTTGTCAGACAGGGCCCATCTGTTGCAGTACACGGCACCCACCTACACAGGGCTAGGCCACGGTCTGCTCTGGGCAGCTGCCACTGCCCCCTCCACCACCAGTATCCCTCAGCCACCATGCCTTCTGCTGTGGTGCACAGTCTCAGGCCATCCAGTGTGCAGGTAGGCGGCTGCCTATGGTGCGGGTTCTGGGGTAGGGGTGCCTGCATAGGTGTCCACGATTCCCCCCAGCACCACCTGCCATTGTTCCGTCTAGGGTTGCCAACTTTTTCACCGAGAAAAACCCGACACCTGTGGCTCGCCATGCTCCACCCATTCTCCGCCCCTAGTCCCACCCCTGCCCCGCCCCAGCCCCACCCACAAAAATTACCGAGGATACGTGTAGGCTAACTTCCTTGGTCAGATAATAATTAAACTGGGAACCCCAAAATCCAAACATGAAATGTACAACACTGGAGAAATAAAACTATAAAGTAATTTCCTCTTTCACTAAACAAAAACGCAAAGATGTTAGCAATACACACTTCCCAGATCAGACATATTCCAGTTAATAAATTCAAAATAAAAAGTATTTTTCTACCTTCTATTTGGGCATTTTTTCAGTTGCAATTGCTCCAGTCACTTTCTTCTGGTTTCTTCGTGTCTTCTGCGAGCTAACCATTTGTCCTTTCTTCTCTTTTAGATGTTTTCCATTCTCTCTCTATTTCTGCTTTAACATACTGATTGTTTCCCTTTTGCTCTTTCCCCCAATTCTTTCCTTATTCCTTTATCATCCGTTTAAATGTCACCCTTCCATTCTCAAGCCCCTCTTACTCTCCCAATACCCGGCCCATCATAGACTTTTCTTCCACACAAAATATTTTTCCCCTCTCCATTCTCATTCCCCATCCATTCTAGTCCTCCCCCAAAATCAGTTCCCTTATAGTTCTAGACCCACCCAGCATCCACTCCCTTCTAGTCCCATTCTCCCATGCCCCACATCAGCCCATTTCAAGTCCTATTCTAGCTCTTCATCAGCCCATTTCCAGTGCTAGCCCTCACATCACAGGCCATTTCCAGTCCTAGCCCCCCCATCACATCCCATTTGCAGTCCGAGTCCCCCTGCACCATTACAGCCCATTTGCAGTCCTAGTTCCCCTCCCCCACCATCACAGCCCATTTGCAGTCCAAGTTACCCCCCCATAGCCCTTTTCCAGTCCAGGTCCCCCTCCCCATCACAACCCATTTCCAGTCCATGTCCCTCCCCCCCATAGCCCTTTTACAGTTCAGGTCCCCCCCCCATCACAGCCCATTTCTTTCCAGTCCAAGTCCCCCCCCCCATAGCCCTTTTCCGGTCCAGGTCCCCCTCCCCATCACAACCCATTTCCAGTCCATGTCCCCCCCCCCCATAGCCCTTTTACAGTCCAGGTCCCCCCCCCATCACAGCCCATTTCTTTCCAGTCCAAGTCCCCCCCCATAGCCCTTTTCCGGTCCAGGTCCCCCCCCCAATCACAGCCCATGCAGTCCTTGGCCCCCCCCCCGACCAGCACCACAGCTGTCTGAGAGGCTTCAGAGGGAGCCAGGTAAGCTTGCGCGAGGCCCCGGCTCCCTCTGTACAGCCGCCAGCGTGAAGAGCCTTTTCCTTCACGCTGGCGGCTGTATCTGTGAAGCCGCGAATGCTGGGAAAGGTTAAAGGGTATTGCCTTTAACCTTTCCCAGCAATCGCGGCTTTACAGATACAGCCACCAGTGTGAAGGAAAAGGTTCTTCACGCTGGCGGCTGTACAGAGGGAGCCGGGGCCTCGCGCGAGCTTACCCTGCTTCCTCTGAAGCCCTCCGGTGTGTGGGCCGGCCCTGGGTGGGGGTTTTTTTGGACTTCGGGTCGGAAGAAAAGCCGGTTTTTTGCTCTGGCCGCTCCCGATCTTGCAGCCAGAGCAAAAAACCGGCTTTTCAAGGGCCTGTTTTACATCTGCGCCGGCAGCCGGCCTGGCCATGGAAAAACCGGCCAGGCCGGCTGAAAACCGGCCAGTTGGCAACCCTAGTTCCGTGCCCTTGGGGGTAGCTGCTGGGTACTATCCCCTGTGACACTGTGGTAAACACAGTCGTGCCCATGTTGGGCCTTCAGCAGTTGCTGTCTGGCTGCTCTGCTGCTTCAGCATTCTTATGGGCCACCTAGGCATCGCCCTAGTCCGCACTGTGGCCCAGCTGCACCACAGCATGTGCCGCCTGCGGCCCTCTGTATCCCCTTCTCTGGCATCTGTCCAGTTGCCGTTCCGACATGCCCGCCCTGATGTTGCCAGACATGTGCATGCCATAGGAACCATGTCCGATGGTCGGGGAAACCCTGAGCAGCGCTATTTCACTGTGGGCTCATTCACCTTGTATGGGGATGGAGTATAGACCCTTCCACGATTTATATCTGTTCTATGGAGCTTACTCGGGGGGGAGGGGTTGATGTTTCTCATTGATACCACTATTGGCCAGCTTGGTTTTGGTTTTTTTCCAGTTTATTGGGGTAATTTTCAGTGTTTATGTGCCCTTTTGTTCTGTGCACATGTATCACACTTATCACTTGTTTTAGGTTTCCCTGCCTGGGCTGTACATTGCTGACACTGAAATGGTTTCTCTCCCCTGTATTGTGCATTTAACGGCAGGTTTTCATTCGCGTTGGAATTGAGCTCTTCAGATCAGCGCGTTAGTGTGAAGGGAGCCTCTCCCCGCCCACTCTCCGCCCATTGACCCCTTCTCTCCGCCCTCTCTCCACCTTCTGCGGTGTTTTACCGCGCCGCGGGAGTTTACGATCGTTAACTACGGTTAACGTGCGTTATGTAACGTTAACGATAGTAAGCACATCATAACGCGTGTTATGATGCGCTTACGATCGTTAACGTTACATAACGCGCGTTTTGTACGATTACCGCAGTTTAGTAAACATACTCCTTTAACTATTTACAGGGATATTTGAACTCTTTACAGAGAGATTTGTCCATTGGGCAACCTGTTGGATTTCCTTATATTGCCACTTGTTGTTTTTATTAAGTGCCATTGAGTCAATGCTAAGTTGTCCTAAACTGTATTTAGTCTTCAGTCAGGTGGCTAATCGTTGATAGAATTGCATCCATAGCTGCTGCTGGCCTTCCTCTTTTGCGATGATCATCAACCTTGCCAAGCATGATATCTTTCTTGAATGATTTTTCTTTGCAGGGTATGTCCAAAGAACTAAAAGTCAAAGTCTTGTCAACTGAGCTTCTAAAGAGAGCTTAAATTTCATCTCTAGTACTGATCGATTTGTTGTTCAGGCAGTCTATACTATACACAGTATTCTTTGGCAGCACCATAATTCAAAGGCATCTATTATCTTCCCTTCTTTCTTCTTCACTGCCCAACTTTCGCATCCATATGATAATGAAATGCCATGGCTTGGAGAAGTCAAATCTTTGTATGCAGAGAGAATACATCTCTGCACTTCAGAATTTTGTCTAGGTCCTTCATAGCTGTTCTGTCAAGAACAATGTGTCATAGGATTTCTTGGCTGTTTGCCACTTCATTATTTGTTATGATCAAAGCAGGTTGAAACAGTCTACTATTTCTATTTCTTCTCCATCCAGAAAGAAATTATTGATTTTGCCAGATGTTAGGGTATTTGTCTTTTTAAGATGCTGATACATTTTAAGACTATGGGCCCTTTTACTAAATGCTGCTAACCAGTTAATGATTTTTTAGCAAGTGATAAATGTACGCAATCAACCCTAATGTGTGGACAGGCCAGCAACCGATTGCTGAAATGCACGTTAACTGTCACTTGCACACTACTGTAGTCAGTGGGCAGGTAGAGGTGGAACATGGGTATGGCCAACACAGTGGTGTATGAGTGCAGTTACTATTGCACTTAGCATAGGTTCATCTAATGGCACCTCTGTAGGTGGTGTTAGATGCCCTCACATGACTTTGCTGCTTCTTAGGGTACCCCAATGTGTGTTAGCTGCTAGGAACATACAGATCATACCCCCAACAGCTAATGCGGAGGTTTTATACTTTACATACGTTGGTAATGCATCTTAAGTGCAAACCTTTAGCAGCATTTAGTAAAAGGGCCACCTATGTTCCTTGATCCTGATAAACAGATGTTTCAGATATTTTTCACTTTCAGTCAGTAATGTGGTATCGCAAGCATAACAAAGATTATTGATGAGACTTTCACCAGTCTTCAAACCTTGGTTTTCTTCATACAGTCCTGCTTTTCCAGTGATTTGCTCTGCATATAAATTAAACATGTATGGGGAAAGTATGCAGCCTTGATGTACACCTTTGCTGATTTTAAATAATTCTGTTTCTCCTTGTTCCATTTGAACTGTTACTTTTTGATCAATGTAAAGGTCGTGCATGAGAACTATCGGGTATTCTGGTATACCCATGCTTCTTAATGTGGCCTAAACTTTTTCATGATTTAGCCAATCCAAGGTCTTGCTGTAATCGATGAAACACATATAGATATCCTTTTGGTATTCTTTTGTCTTTTTGAGGATCCATCTCACATACACAATGATGGTTATGACTATGGTTACGTTTAGCTTTATTTGAATAACTGCAAAATGTGAATAGTCTAACTAAAAATATAGAAAAGAACTCCATTAAATATACAGGAAAGAGAAGAGTGGGTTAGCAATATAAATACAATAAATTGGGGGGGGGGGGACAGAATAGGGGAGGAGGGGGAAGGGGGAGAAGGAGATCTGGGTCTGCCAGTTCCATCTCCAACAGGCAAAGAAACCTTAGGCGGGGCACCGGGGAAAACCGCCGAAAACTCTCACAACAAGGAAGCGCACCCAGCACAAGGAACATCTCAATGCCAGATCTGGATAAGGACACATTCCCACCTAGTCACAGCCCCACAGAAGACACCAACACAAATCAATCGCAAACCCACAACCTTTAAAGTACAGAGAGCAAGCCAGGCCTCGCCACAGTGTGACACAGAACACCAGCCCGCAAGTCCTCTCACTGACCCTGGCACCTGGCACCTTGAGAACTGCCTGTAGACACCTAGCCCAACACAGCCACATACCAATTCAATGAGACCAACCGGCATGCAAAGAAAAATATCAGGATAACTTTCACCCGCATACATCCCAGGAGGCAAATATGTCTGCCAACCACCTCTATCTTCTGGTCTACTTTACCTTGCCCATCAAATCAGACCCCACACACCCATTCCGTCTTACTCACCCCTGCCCACCCAACCAATCTATATACCCAGGAGCACTGCCCCACAGCCTTGCCAGCATACCAGGCTGCAACCACCAAGCAAAAAAGCACAAAGAGAAAATGCAGGTCAGGCACCGAGAACCTCAGCCAGCAACCCCATCCTCACAGCTGCTATCAACTGCGCCCTACTCAATGCCAGGTCGATCAGAAATAAGCCAAATACCATCTATGACTTCATTTTGAAACACAAGTTGGATGTTGTATGCATCATCGAG
This sequence comes from Ichthyophis bannanicus, assembly GCA_033557465.1. Lineage (NCBI taxonomy): Eukaryota > Metazoa > Chordata > Amphibia > Gymnophiona > Ichthyophiidae > Ichthyophis > Ichthyophis bannanicus. Next base: position 1,348,339,596 of record CM066032.1, on the reverse strand, counting down.
TCATGGCTTACGGACACCAACCAAGTCATCCTAAACCAAGTCACTCTGCCCGACTTCACAGCATTCAGCTGCCCTAGAGTACAGAAGAGAGGAGGAGGAACACTAATATTGACAAGAAAGGACTGCAGATTTAAAGTTATCTCCACAAGCAACTCTGCCGAATCAAGCACAATAAGCATATCAAATCATTATATCAGCTTTTGCCTCACGTACAGACCCCTCAGCATCAAGGCAGAGCAGCTATCAACAATACTTGAATCAATCTGTGCACTCAGCAACCTGAACAAGCCTCTCATCACTTTGGGAGACTACAACCTCACCTCAGCACCCACCAAAGAGACCAGAGCCTTCCTGCAAGCCATAGAAGCACTTGAATACAAACAGACAGTCAATACGTCCACACACCAATATGGGACAACACCAGACCTCATCTTCATCCCAATACAACTAGCCCAGCTGAACCAGTTCTCAAACCCATCAGCCACACCAGTTCCCTAGTCTGATCACCTTGTCCTCACATTCTGCCTGCACTTGAAACCCCCCACCCACCTCAACAAAGAGGAAAACATAACAAGAAGGTTCAGAGCATACAAGAAAGAAACCTTCCTGGAGAAAAAAATGCTGCATATACTACAAGAATGAGACAGCTTAGATGGAACCATAGAAAAATGAAACCACACCATATTCAAAGCCACATCAGCACCAAGCAAGGAAAAATCACATGAACACAGGAGAACTAATGCCCCATGGTACTCCAGCTCAATCAGAGAAGCAAAGCGATCACTCAGAAGACTAGAAAGGAGGAGGAGGTGAAACAAATCAAAGGATAATGTTATAATGTAAAATTTGTAAAAATTTAAAATCTATTGTAAAATCTATAGTATTGATATTTGACTTGTTATAATGTAAAATGTTCCTAGTTCTTAAAGTTCAATGTACCTGTTCTGTTTGTTATAATGTAAACCGCTGCTGATCCTTGGAAGCAGCGGTATATAAAAGTTGTTCAAATAAATAAATAAATAAAGGATACTTTACACGAATTCAAAGCTGAACAACAAGCATACAATAACTTGATCAACGAGATAAGCAACAACACCATACCAACCTCATTATGAGGGCAACAAATAACCAAGGGAACTTTTCAACATTGTAAAAAAACTCACCAGTGACAGCCCTCAACAAAACACCCATCAACTAGAACCCCAAGAATATGCAACCTACATAATGAGTAAGCACGCCAGCCAAACACACCTCCCTACAACATGCCTACCAACCTGGGAAGAAACACATCATGCCTGGGATGACTTTAGTCTGCCAACAACCCAAAAAATTGTGGACATCATGGACACCCTAAATACAATGGCTTCGCCTTATGACTCATGCCCAGTGGAGTGGATTAAGGACACCAAGGACAAACTAAGCCACCACATTCACAAAATGGTGAAGGAATCCCTCCAGCAAGGACACGTGCCACAAGCACTCAAGCAAGCGATGATCCGACCCATCCTCAAGAATGCAAGACTGAACTCCTCTGACCCAAAATCCTACCGCCCCATCTCAAACCTTCCATTTATAGCAAATATCATCAAAAACGCAGTACAAGGACAACTGCAGGATCACATTGACCTTCACGCCCCATTAGACCAACATCAACATGGCTTCAAGCCGCAGCACAATGTGGAGACCCTGCTTACATCCCTCTTCGACAACCTTCTGAAAGGATTAGACAGCATGAGAAATGGATTAATGCTAGTCTTCATAGACATTTCAGTGGCCTTTGACACGGTGTCCCACTCCATAATGCTAAACCGCTTGCGGGAGATCGGGCTGCGCAACAATACTATAAGATGGTTCACCTCATACCTGACAGATAGTACACAGCAAGTCAAATGCGACCAAATGAAATCAACACAGTTCACCATCATCCAGGGGATACACCAAGGATCAGCACTGTCATCCATCCTATTCAATATATTCATCCAACCCATCTATAACATTATCCAACGCCATGGACTACATTATCACCTATATGCTGACGACATCATGGCGTATGCCCCAGTAAACACACTGGCACCTGATACGATCCGTATGACCTAGTGTCTTGAGGACATGAACAACTGGCTTGCCGACAATAACCTGAAAATTAACTTTGATAAAACAGAGGCTTTGTTCATCTCCAGGAACCCCACTTTCAACCTACCTCAAGTCATCAATGTCCTAAACAACACAATATCTACAAGGGACGAGGTGAAATACCTAGGCATCATCCTGGACAAGAATTTGAACTTACAATCGCATATAAATAAAACCGCAGCGAAGGCATACCACCGTTTAAAAATCATCAGGAGGCTCCAACCAATCCTCAATCAGGATAACTTCTGCACCGTATGTCAGGCAGTAATCACCCCTATACTGGACTATGGAAACTCGTTATACCAAGGACTGCCCAAGCAAGCCACCCACCCACTTCAAATGGTGCAAATGCTGTGCACACATTATCACGAGCACAGCAAAACATGAGCATATCACACTTGTACTACAGCAACTCCACTGGTTGCCTATAACAGCATGGGCAAGATTCAAAATAACCCTAAACATTTTCAAAATCATACATCAATGCTCAGCAAATATCCTGCACAACACATTGATCAGAGAAACAACCAGCAGACCTAGATGAGCCAACGGCATCAACAGACTCCGCACTCCCACCGGATACCAGAAGACAAAGAAAACTACATCCAACAGAGCTTTATCTTTCTCGGCATCAGCTCTTTGGAACTTCCTCCCAGATGAACTAAGAGCCCTAAATGACCTAAAGGACTTTCGCAAAGCACTCAAAACCCTCCTGTTCACAGAACAACCTTTTCCATGTAACGTAGGATACCTATGCCCCACTGACATGCATAGAGGAGAATAAGAACCAACTGACTGAAGTCTGTATGTATGTCTCGTAGCCCCTCCCCTCTCATTCAAAGTAGTCCCATTGTGTTGTCGACCACTTTGATTAAAGGATAAAGTGGTATACAAAACTGGTTAAATAAATAAATACTGTAATGATAACACAAGGCCGAAGGCAGTCTCAAAGAAAAGTTTTGAGCATTTTCTTGAAGCATTTGAAGTTTTGTTCAATCTGAATAGGCATAGATAAACTATTCCAAAGTGCGGGGTGGTTGCGAAGAAGGTGGATCTATGAGTACTTTCATATTTAATGGCAGCTGGAGAGGGAAAGTGTAGCCTAAAACCATGTAAGGAATGATGTGCTCTGGCTGGGGCATACAAAGACACAAGTTAAGATAAATAATCTGGAGTTGCGTCATGGATGGCTTTATGAACCATGGTCAGCAATTTGAAATGAATACATGAGTGGGCAGGCAGCCAATGGTATTGAATAATTAATGATGTTGTGCGATCAAATCTACGGGCGCGAGTAAGGATATACATTGCTGTATTTTGGAGAATCTGAAGCCATTTTAACTGGTATTGAGGAATGCCAAGATAAGCGATGTTGCAATAGTCCAGCTTAGCCAGGACTGTGTGTACTAAAACCATGATTTGTGCAGAAGTGTCTAAAAATGGCTGGATAGCACAGAAACAGCACAGGGCTAAAAAAGTTGATTTGGCAATACTGAAGAGTTGGGGGGAGAAAGATAGTTCAGAGTCCAGGGTAATACCTAAATAGCGTATACTCATAGATGAATGTAACTGCAATGAAACACCTTCCAAGACAGGGGATGCAGAAGTGCAGGAAAAGGACCCTGTAAACCAGATTGTTGAAGATTTCAGAGGGTTACATTTCAGAGAGTTCTCTCTAAGCCAGCTTGAGATAGTGGTCAAGCAAGCATTAAGGGTAGTTAGATCTGGGGAAACATGGTCTGTAGGATGTATGAGCGAAATATCAACCATGTAAACATAGGCAGATATAACATGACTGGATCAATGTAAGGAGGGGGCTGAGGAAAGCGTTAAATAAGAGTGGTGAAAGTGTCAAGCCCTGTGGGACTTCACAAAACAACTTACATGATGTCTCTTGTTCCTCACCCTTTCCTGAAACCTGCTTGCATTTCAGGCAGTTCTTGTTCCAGGTATGACTGTAGTCTTAACTGAATGATCTTAAGTAGAACCTTGCTAGCATGTATCAGAGCTATTATGTGATATTTCCACAGTCAGTTGGATCTTGGTACATATTAGTACTAATGACATAGGAAAGTGTGGTAGGGAGGTTCTGGAGGCCAAATTTAGGCTTTTAGGTAAAAAGTTGAAATCCATAACTTCCAAGGTAGCATTCTCAGAAATGCTTCCCGTTCCATACACAGGACCAAAAAGACAGACAGAACTCTGGAGTGTCAATGTATGGATGAGACAATGGTGCAAGGAAGAGGATTTTGGGTTTAGGAACAGGGCAACATTCTGGGGAAATGAGGGGCTTTTCCAAAGGGATGGGCTCTACCTTAAACCGGGATGGCAACAGAATGATGGCATCAACCTGTGAAAAAGAGATAGAGCAGATATTTAAACTAGATAATAGGGGAAAGCCAACAGTCGCCAAAGAGCACATGGTTCAGAATGATATATCCTTGAAGGATACTAGCAAAAGACTGAAGTTAGGGCATAGCGACAGAGAGGTTCCAGTAAAGATAAAAGTAACCCAAATGACTTTAAGTACAGAGCAGACAGAGCTTATGATTCCAAATTACCCTTGCCTATCGATAATCAGATTAATATGAATAAAATACAACCTCTAAAATGCTTGTATACAAATAAGATATGAGAATATATAGCACTAAATAAGAGGTTAGTAATTGGTTGAGTGGAAGGCTACAAATGTATAGGTAAATGGAGCTGACTATGAGGAGAAGGCGGTTACCAGCGGTGTATTACAAGGATCTGTCCTTGGTCTGATTCTTTTTAACATCTTTGTTAGTGATATTGCAGAAGGGCTGTCGGATAAGGTTTGCTTGATTGTGGATGATACCAAAAGCTGCAATAGAGTAGACACGCAGGAAGGAGTAGCTAACATGAGGGGGGGATCTAGCTAAGCTTGAAGAATGGTCTAGAATCTGGCAACTAAAAGTTAATGCTAAAAAATGCAGGGTCATGCATTCGGGCTGCAAAACTCCAAAGGAGCAGTTCAGTGTAGGGGGTGAGGTACTTCTGTCTGATGACCTTGAGGTAGCTAAACAGGTAGAAAAGGTGACTGTAAAAGCCAGAAGGATGCTTGGGTGTATAGGGAGAGGAATGGCCAGCAGAGAAAAGGAAGTGATAATGCCTCTGTATAAGTCTCTGGTGCAACCTCATTTGGAGTGTTGCGTGCAATTCTGGAGACCACACCTTCAAAAGGATATAGGCAGGTTGGAATCAGTGCAGAGGGTGGCTACTAAAATGGTTAGTGGTCTTCATTGTGTAGCATATGAGGACAGATTTAATCTTAATATGAATACTTTAGAGGAAAGGCGGGAAAGAGGCGATATGATACAGACATTTAAATACCTCTTTGGCATAAATGCACAGGGGGGTCTCTTTCAATTGAAGGCAAGCTCTGCTACGAGGGGACATAGGATGAGAGTGAAAGGAGATGCATGGGATAGTCTCCCAGTGGAGATGATGGACACGAGGACAGAATCTGAATTCTAAAAAGCATGGGACAAACAGAGGATCTCTAAAGGTAAAAAGGGGACTATTGTAGTTGATATGGAAGGGCAGACTAGATAGGCCATGTGCACTGTTCCCTCTAAGCTGTGCGCGTGTGCGCGCGCACACACCTCGCCGAGCGAGCGCACATACTTTATAACAGAGCGCACAAAAATTGCGGTTCTGATTCTGATAGAAAACACCACAGACATCTTAAAATTTACAAATTGTTGTGTATTTACGGTTTTCACAAGTTCTACAATATTATCTAGTGCAATCAATGTGGTGTACATACTGTATTCTGACGTGTAGTCAAATTTTAAGGTATAGAACTCCAAGTGTCGGTATGTGCCACACAAAAATTTAACCTTCCTTCAAAAGCTGCACAGCTGATATTTTATGCGCACACAGCCTACAGAAAATTAGAGGGAACATTGGCCATGTGGTCCTTTTCTGCTGTCATGTTTCTATGTTTCTAAATTTCCTGGAAGAGCCTTTTAAGTATTGTAACAGCTGCATCTGATTGCTGTAATACTTCATTGGGAATGCCATCAGTGCCTAGTACTTTGTTCTTTGATAGTGCTTTCAATGCTGATTCAACTTCTTATGATCAAGGGATTCTGGTCTTAAGATACAGGTTGAAATGGATATTGATCCACTTGATCTTTATAGTATAGACTCAGGGGGTCATTCTGTGCCACAAATAGCGGGGATGTATGTCCTGTCGGGACTTAAATCACCGCTATTCGTCCCCCAGTCGCCCCAGTGTACAGGCTCCCTGTACCTGTACATACAGCTGTCTTGTACTGTGAGCCATAGGCAGGGATGGGAGGGGGTGGGCAGGAGGTGGGGTGAGGGCGGAGAATGGGTGATGAGAGACCCCAGACTTACTGAGCTGATTCAGAGGTTGGCCCTGTATGTCTGGGGTCGGCTGGGTAGACTGGGGACTTATTCCACCTCTGAGGTAGAATAAGTCCCCCTGTATGTCAGGGGACTGCGGCATATGGTGGGGACAGAGTGCTGAGGGGCGAAGGGGTTCCCCATAGCCAAACCACTGCCTACACAACAGATCCAGACCAACTATGGATGAATGAATTTATAAACACTTTACTGTATGAAAACAAAGGGAAATACAGGGATTCAGTACAGTCAAAGACAATACAGACAAATATAACAGGGAAAAAATAAGTACGCCTCCCCCCACCCATTACCCCATCCCCTACCTCTCTCCACCTCTCTTCTCCAAGGAAATGAAGTAGCCGCCCCCACAACATGGCCCTGATTCTGCCCTCCCCCCTGAAATGGATGCTGCCCCCTCCCCTTCCCTGGGCCGCTAGATGCTGCTGGCATAGTCCGACCCTGGCCATGGGAGGCAAGATTGGAGGCTGGGCTGTAGGGAAAGGGCATTTTGGGTCAGTGGCTGGGGATCATGGTTCCATAATGGAGCCGCAGTGCCATGGCAATGAGACACCATGACACTGCGGCTCTATTACGGAGTCAGACTGAATTAGCCGGGTATGTGGCTGGGCATGTGGCTGGTCAGAATCAGGGCCCAGCCTGCACGTCCAGGCCGAAGACCTGATACTGATCCCATGGGCACATCTAGCCTCCACAGGATCAGAATCGGGTCTACCTCTGTACGTCCCGATACTGATCGGCCGTACAAGGGTGAACGGCCAGTATGAAATTGGCCTCTTAGGGGTGTGTTTACTAAACTGCGTTAACATAGCAGTGGCTACGTTAACGCATATTAACGTTACATAACGTGCGATACAGTCACTGGCTGTGGTAAGTCCCGCAGAGGATGGAGAGAGGGCAGAGAAAAGGGGTCAATGGGCAGGGAGTGGGTGGGGCGAGGCCCCTGCCACACTAATGAGGGGAAATGAAGGGCTGAAAATTACCGCGAGTGAAAACCTGGCGTTAGATTCATATTTGCAGGAAAGATAAACCATTTCAGTGTCAGCAATGTACAGCATAGGCAGGGAGCCCAAAAACAGTGATAGTAGTGCTACATGTGCAGCAACAGCATAGTGCTCAGGTATGAAAGGGCACTAGGGGACTGCAGGTGGGATGTGCAGTGGGGCACCTGTGGCACAGGGTGGACTAGGCAGTCGCCTAGGTGGAACATAGGAACATAGAAACCGGAAATCAGCAAGACAGCAGCTGACAAAGGCCAAACACAATCTACCTACATCTACTTGGTCCACCCTAGCTAACAGTTGCCAGGGCACTGACCTGACATCCCCCCAGTCAACCCGCCCCCAAGCGGAAGGGACATAATATTGGTAGGTGGTGATGGGGGGGGATGTGAGGATGTCCATGTATGCCTCCCCACCCCAGACCCCTCTCCCTAGGCGACCTCCTACCCACACTGTGGATGCCCCTGGGACTGCGCACTACCAGCACTGACAGCATATGGTCATGTCAGCATGGCAGGGGGGAGTGTTCCTGTGCTGGAGGGGGCAGTGGCACCTGCCTGCAGTGGACCAAGGCCATGCCCTGTACCAGTAAGTGGTGTGCAGTGCAACATAAAAGGTCTTGCTGGGGAAACATACAGGTAGCTCCAGGGACTACTGTGCATGTGTGGTGGCAGTGCATACAGCCAGTGCATCCAGAAGCAGAGGGTCACAGGTTCAAGTCCCAGCTGTGGATCCTGCAGAACATGTCCTTATATTTTACCCTACAATGCAGATACAACAGCAACATGTGCAAAGCCCAAAGCAGCGGCAAACAGGGGTACAAACACCCACTCACAGAGGCTCCACAATCCAAAGCTGCATGGAGAGTCGGGCTGTTGGCCCCAGCACGGAGCTGCAGTTATCACCAGAGCACTACTACTGCCTCCTGCACAGTTTATAAATGTCAGCACTGTGATCAGGACCATTGTGGTGGGAAGGGTTGCCAGCCACCCCTATCTTTGCACAATGCTGCAATAGGAGTGCGTGTGCGTGTGTGTGCGTGTGTGTGTGTGTGTGTGTGTGTGTGTGTGTGTGTATCCATTGTTTTGTGGCTGCCCACACCTCACTGGGCCCACAATGTCCCACTGTTGCCAGCGTTAGCCTGAATATGTGCATAATGAGGAGCAAAGTATTGTGTGTATGTCCCGGACAGGGTGGATTGGCCAGGATGCATCTTTAGAGGGTGTGGGGCAATGGCTGGGACACTGTAGTGACAAACCACTGCCTGCATGGACAGGGTAGCCACAGCATGTCATGCTGGGAGGACACCCTCACTCTGACCGAGCAGTGACCATGGCATGTCTATGTTCCCACATAGCACTCTAACCCTTCTAGTGATGCCTGTGTGTTTCTGGGGTTGGGCCCCCCAATCACTGTGATACCTGCTTGGTCTACCTAGTTTTTCTGTAAGCATTCACTATGGACTGGTTAGTGGACTGTCTGCGGTTAGTCTGTGCATGGTTGGAACACCTTGTAGGGTACTGCAGGTGCAGTCTGACTCATGCTGTGAGGCAGTTGAGGTTTTCCAGACCTAACCCCAGCATTAGTGCTGGTCTGCCATTGCCACAGTCACAGGTAGGGCTCTCGCCCACCAACCATGGAGGCATTGTTCCCTCTAAGCTGTGCGCCTGTGCACGCGCACACACCTCACCGAGCGAGCACATATACTTTATAACAAAGTGCACAAAAATTACGGTTCTGATTCTGATAGAAAACAACACATACTTCTTAAAATTTAAAAGTTGTTGTGTATTTACGGTTTTTCACAAGTTCTACAATATTTTCCAGTGCAATGTGGTATACATACTGTATTCTGACGTGTAGTCAAATTTTAAAGTATATAACTCGAGTGTCGTTACGTGGTGCACAAAAATGTAACCTTCCTTCAAAAGCTGCACAGCTGATATTTTATGCGCACACAGCCTATAGAAAATTAGAGGGAACATTGCCTGGAGGACTGTCTTATACCAGTAGAATAGAGGTTGCTTCACTGGTACTCAGGCACCTGTCCCTTACCTACAAAATGGGTGATTGTGGGCCCTTTGGGGTATATAGTGCATACCACTTTGACCTGTAGAGGCGCTGCTACACAAATCTCATGCAAGTCTAGAAATTCCTCTGCCCTGATAACAGGTGCCCATGTCAGTCAGACCCTAACACTGGGTACTGTCACCCAGCAGACCTGGTTGAGAGAAAGGAAAGTGTTTTAAATGAAGAAAAAAGTACATATAAGCTGCAATATCTGGAGGAACCAGGTAGAGGGAGCCAGAGGGACTCCAGAGTGACTGTGGAACCACGCCCCACTGAGCATGATGTAATGCCAGCCAGCTTCCAATCCAGGAACACAGAAGGACTTCTTAAGGAGGCTGTGGAAGACTGGAAGCAGAACAGCAAGGGCAAGAGCGGCACGAGCAGGAGCGGCAGGAGCGGCAAGAGCAGCAGATGGCAGAGCAGCGGGAAAGGCAGCTGTGAAGGCAGCTGGAGAGACGGCTGGAGAGGAAACAGCAAGAGTGAATGTAGCAGGACAGTGGGCAGCAGGAAGCAAGGCAAGACAGAGGAAAAAAGGTTGGAATGCAAACCTGAATATTCCCTTGCCAAAAGATCACCTAAAGTGAAAGGTGATTGTCTGAGAGCCAAGGAGGAACCTGAGAAGGTCTCAGCTCACAGAGAGGTAGAAGCTGTTTGTCCAGAGTGGTCAAGGCATTACTGCAGTTGTTGTCCAGAATCCACAGGGTCACAGCAGGAAGCCCTAAGCCGTGCTAAACAGGCCAGCCAAAGGAGAGACTGGTGTAGGCCTCAACCTTCGCTGGAATCCAAGAAGCCAAGTTCCCAAGGTAAAGCTTTTATTGAGGCAAGCTATAGAAAAAGCTTATATGATAAGAAAAGCTTGAATAATAAATGTTTGTATAAGACTGCCACAAAGGCTCCAAGGAGAGAGGATTTTCCTCCATATAAAATAGCACAAAGCCGACGCCCTAAGAGTTACCCAGAACATTGGGCTGTGCTGGAAAAGCTATACAAAGAGCCTGAGTATAATATACCTGAACCCAGGGACTCAGAGTCAGAGGCGTCCGCCTATGAGCCAATGCAGGTGGACCTGGCAAGTGAGGCTTCAGATAGCGAAATGGATTGTACATACTGTAACCAGTGGAAGCCTGGAGTCTTTGCCAGACTTGTAAGGTGTATGAGTTTATTGCCTAGAAGATTACTGTTTGAATGTACCCCAGCGCTACTGTGAAAGTAACAGTTTTTCTTTAAGCTTTTTGTTTCACTTTTTCTTACCTGAATGAAGGACATTTGTGTTTGTTGTTGTTAGCCAATCCTTTGAACCCTTGCGTAAAGGGAAATAAAAGCCTTTATTTTTCCCACCACTTGTGCAATTGATTCTTTGGAGATTAGGCCCTGGAAACAAATAGGGCCAAAAGCCAATTAGGCCTCAGGATTACTGGCCAATCTCCTCCCCACATTTTTTATGTCCGAGCGCTGCTTATACACCAGGGTAGTGCTCGCGACAGTACACACTAATCTGGATGGTATCTGGTCCCAGAAGACCACATGTGACTACAGATAGACACCAAATGACCTTGCGATGCAATGCAAACCTGTCACACACTGATACAGCAGGACCGATCTTTAGCACCACAAGTACTGCGGCCCTAGTGCTGGGCGCCCATCCTATCCCTCAGGGTGAACACAGAACCTGCACAATGGCATAGTCTGTAGCTACTCTGTGCCAGTATCAAGCACTCTCAGTTCATCTTTCCAAGCTGAGGTACCGGAGAGATGCAGACCCCATTTGGTGATCAGCTGTAGACTGCTATTCAGTAGGTGCATTGCATCATGGGTACTGGTGGGGTTACCCTATCCTGGCACTCAGAGCAGACTGTTTGTGCAGTGACCTACAGTCCTTCTGTATCCAGCCATTGCTGTGGGATGCGCCATGGAGGTATAGCCTACTGGTTAGTACAATGCCGTTTTCGGCAGTGGTCATGGATTTAATTCCTCATTGTTCCCTCCTTTCATGCTTGTCCTACTCAAATAGTTTGCATGCCTGTAACAATCATATTTTTGCATATCTGTGCTGGCAGTCCAAAATACCCTCACCACAGTTGCCAACATTCCTTCGGTCCGTCTGTCTGCGTCTGTCAGCTGTATAGAGTCCTGTCTATCTGTGCAGGCTGCCACCCCATGTCCTGCACTGCTACTCTTTCCTGTATTGCACCTCTTTGTGCTTGCCTCGACTGTGCCTGATCTGCATGACACCACCACTCCTCTGTCCACCCATCATTGTAGCTATCCTGCCACCTCCACCTCCACTGGGGGACACGTATTCCCATCATCTGCCACCCACTGTCTTTCTAGTACTTAACATTGCCAACACCCTGTGCTGTGGTACAGTTGCCCCCAACATGTTTGTTATCAGTACTGGCAGCCACATGGGATGCCCGCAGATATGGTAGGTCCAGCAGCTCCCAGCTCTCCCTCCTTCACTCACCTGTTCATTGCCTTTTCCTCGGTGCTCTATCTAGTGTTAGGGCTATATCTGTTTGTATGCCTCACAGGTCATGCATGTTATCCTGAAGCACCTTTCAGGCCTTAGGGCACACTAACCTAGGGCACCGTAACCTTGTTAGGCCACCTTAACCTATGGTTCCATAACCCAGGGTGCCTTCTAAGGTTCCTTGTCCAGGGGTGCATAATATGGTGCTTAGCCTGAGGAGCCCTATAGGGTGCCTTACAAATTGCCTTATGAGGCACCTTACAAGGCACCTTATAAGGCACCTAACAAGGCACCTTATAAGGCACCTAATAAGTCACCTTATAAGGCACCTTACAAGGCAACTTATAAGGCACCTTATAAGGCACATCACAAGGCACCTAACAAGGCACCTCATAAGGCACCGAACAAGGCACCTTACAAGGCCCCAACAAGGCACTTTATACGGCACATAAGTCAACTTATAAGGCACCTTATAAGGCACCTAACAAGGCACCTCATAAGGCACCTAACAAGGCACCTTACAAGGCACCCAACAAGGCACTTTATAAGGCACCTAACAAGGCACCTTATAAGGCGCCTTACAAGGCACCTCATAAGTCAGCTAACAAGGCACCTTATAAGGCACCTTACTTAAAAGGTGCCTTACAAGGCGCCTTGCAACGCGCGTTATCTCACACGTCTTGCTTTAATGATGCACCGCCCACTCCTTTATATGGGCATCTGTACCATTACCGCAGAACCTAACACGGGTAACATTACCGCAGTTTAGTAAACATACTCCTTAGTGAACCTTTTCAATAAAATTTAAAGAATAATCTTGAAAAGAAAAAGATACAGTGGTTGAACATACCAAATCTAAGAAAATAAAACAGAAAAAATGCTATACCATTCAGTATCACTAAACCCCTAAGTAAAGAGATAGAGGAAGGAGTGAATTCCCCAGTTGTAGGAAAAAACAGAAAAAGCAAAAACAGTATGCCAGATGAAAAACACAACTTAATTTTTGAGTTTCCAAGGGCAGAATTAAACAATCAGCAACAATTACACATTTTAATCAGAAAGAAAAAGAGATAACTTAGAGGGATCAAAAAAGACAAAATCAACATTGCTCTACTTTACATTTTCAAGGGAATTTGTGGAATAAAGCCACACCAATTTTCAGTACTTTCTTTTGCATGGCCAGAAAAGCCCTCCTCTTTTAAGAGTCATGTTGACAAGTTAGGAAATAGACAAATCATGAAACTTAGGGGTATGTTTACTAAACCGCCTTAATGTTACCTGCGCTAGTTGCAGCGATAATGTGAGGAATGCCATATAAGAAGTGGGCGTTCCGGCTGCAAGGTAGCAAGAAACTGTATTGTGCGATAGTGGGCGCCGTGGCATGTTAACGCGCGTTAACCCTAAGTTCATGCCAGCGCAGTGTTCAAAGCTGTAAATATGCAGCCCACTGGTTACTGCAATGACTGTGAAGGCAGAGGTCATGGGTTTGATTCTACAGTGGTGTTATGTAAGAAGTCTGTCTGAGGTATTTCCTTTTAATCTAAATCAGTGCTGTCTGAGGCACTTTCTTTTTTAATTTAAATCAGTGCTGCCAGCAAAAACACCCTCACAGTGCCGTAACCTAAGGTGCTGCATAAGGCGCCCTATAAGGCACTCCATAGGGCACAGTAGAGAGGCGCCGTATAATGTGCCCTACAGGATGCTTTATAGGGTGCCCTTATGAGGCACCTTAAGGTTATGGCACTATGAGGGTGCTTTTTGCTGGCAGCACTGATTTAAATTAAAAGGAAAAGCCTCAGACTTTCCTTAATAAATAACACCAGTGTGGATCAAACCCATGACCTCTGCCTCCACAGTCCATTGAAGCAACCAGTGGGCTACATCTCCACAGCTACTAACATGCCGCTGGCTGGCTACAGAAAGACTGCAGGTCACCACACAAACTGTCTGCTGTGGGTACCAGGATAGGGTAAATCCACCCGTACCCATGATGAATGAGTAGCTACAGACCGTGACATTTGTGCGGTTCCTGTGCTCACCCTGAGGGTGAGGTGGGGCACCCAGCAAGAGGTCCGCAGTGCCTGGCTGTGCAGCAGGTCCCCATCAGTGTCAGTGTGTGATAGGTAGTCCTTGCACGTCTAGCCCTTGTGGACTATGATGTACCCAGAATAGTACATATCCTGTGTGGTTGCCATGATCACATGTAATAAGAGAAGGGTGGTGTTTGGACCTAAAGCAGATTATGTAGCACCACCCAACCCGCCCTCTGTGGGTCAGGGTGGGTGACAGGATCTCCCACCAACAGATCCACATTCTACATCTCTGCAATGGTGGCAGTAGAGGGGACAATCAACCCCAGTCCTGCTGGGGAATAGGCACCCCTACAGGGCAGTCATTGCAGATCTGTACACATCACATAGGGCACTGGCAGACAGGCAGTAGGCCTAGAAAAGCCCAGCTGCCCCCCACCCCTATCTGACATTCACCAGCAGAGAGCATAGTCAGTCTCCCCCTCTTGCACCCTGCAAGGTGTTCCAGCCATACACATGCTAACTATAGACAGTCTGGTAGCTATTACATAGTGCATGTTCCTGGAGGAACTTTGTGGACCCAAAAATGGGATGTGAGCAGACACACCAAGCAGGCATGTCAGTGATAGGGCCCCAGAAAAGGGAACTCATAGATATCACTTGAGAGAAATGCTGTATAGCACTATGGGGGAACCTAGCCATGCCATAGTCACTGCTCAGTCAAGGTGAGAGTGACCCCCCCAGCATGACATGCTGTAGCCACCCTGTCCGTGCAGGTGGTGGTCAGGCACTACAATGTCCCAGTCATTGCCCTATGCCCTGTGCAGATGCATCCTGCCCAGGCCACCCTGTCCGAGCCATACCCACAGTACCTTACTCCTCATTATGCACATTGGCAGGCTAACACTGGAAACAGTGCAAGCAGTGTGGTCTCAGTAAGGTGTAGGCAGTCATACACACACTCCCACACCTATGCCAGCATTGTGCGAATTTAGAGGTGTTTGGCAGCCCTGACCGCCACACCAGTCCTGGGCACAGTGTGGGCATTGCTATGGTACTCAATACTGTTGGGGGTCACTCCCCGGGGTGGTAAACACTGTCAGAAGCAAACACTGAAACACACTCCACAGATATTAGAAAGGTTGCTATGATGAATTTCTGTCAACAAATTGTGTTTAACTTAGGATGTGTTACCTGACATTAATCATAGCAACCTTTTGATATATGTGAAACGTGTTCCCAAGTTTAGGACGGCATTGCTAAGGTATGCAGGTACTAGTATTGGAAGATGCTGCTCCGTGCAGGGCCCAACAGCCTGACTCTCCATGAGGCTTTGGATAGTGGAGCCTGTGGGTGTGGGTGTTTGTGCCCCTGTTGGCCGCTGCTCTAGGGCAGAGGTTCCCAACTCCAGTCCTGGTGGGCCAAACACGGTTCAGGTTTTCATGCTGTCCCTAATGAATATGCATGAGATACATTTGCATACAATGGGGGCGGTGCATACAAATGCAGCACAGGCATTTTATTAGGGACAGCATGAAACCTGAATGGTGTTTGGCCCCCCAGGACTGCAGTTGGGAAACTCTGCTCTAGGGATTGCACATGTTTATGGTGTCTATGCTCTGTAGGGTAAAATATAGGCGTTTATGGCATGTTTATTTTATCTGCAATAAAAGTTCCATCTTTATTACCATGGTTTAGTACTGGGTAAAATATAGGGACATGGTTTACAAGAGCCACTGCTGGGACTTGAACATGTGACCTTCTGCCCCTGAACACACTGGCTGTGTGTACTGCACCAAACTGTTGCCATAGGGTCGGATTGTTCCCTGGGGATACCATGACTGTTCATCAGACAGACCTTGTCTGTTGCAGTGCACGGCACCCACCTAAATGGGTCTTGGCCATTGTCTGCTGTGGGCAGATGCCACTGCCCCCTCCGCCACCAGCACCCCTCCGCCACCATGCTGACATGCCCTTGTGCCGGTGGTGCTGGTGGTGCCCAGTCAAGGGCCATCCAGTGTGCCGGTAGGTTGCTGCCTGTGGTGCCTGATATGGGGTAGGGGTGCCTGCATAGACATCCACGCTTCCCCCCCAGCACTGCCTGCCAATGTTATGTGCCCTTTGGGGTGCTTGCTGAGTACTGTCTCCTGGGACACTGTGGGACACACACTCGTAGCCATGTTTTGTCCTTGGTCAGTTGCTGTCTTGCTGGTTTTCTGCTTCCACATTCCTATGTGTCACCTAGGCATCTGCCTAGCCCACCCTGTGCCCCAACTGCCACACTGCATGTCCTGCTTTCAGCCCCCTGTACCCCATTTGCAGCCTCACCGTAGTGCTCTCTCGTACTTCTGCACTATGATGTTGCTGCACATGTATCACTGCTATCACTTTTCTTGGTTTCCCTGCCTTTGCTGCACATTGCTGAATGAAATGGTCTCTCTCCCCTGCAAATGTGGCTCTAGTGTGAGGTTTTCACTGGCGCTAATTTTTCAGACCTTCATTTCACAGCGTTAGTGTGCATGGGGGCCTCTCCCCGCCCACTCTCCGCCCATTGACCCCTTATCTCCACCCCTGGGGAGCCTTACTCTGCCCTCTGGGGAGCCGTACTCCATCCTCTGCGCACCTTAACACCGCAGGAGACGTTATCGCATGATACATGATGTTCTCGCATGGTAATGCGCCATTATCACGCGATAATGTCACGTATCGCACGATAATGTCACAACTGCGACGTTAGCGGCATTTAGTAAACATACCCCTTAGGGTCCCTTTAACTAAAAAGTGCTTTGGTATTGCACCTAACACATCCATAGGACTCAAACCATGGGCATTCGGTGAAATGCCATTGTATTAGCTGTCTGGGGCACGGAAAGCATATTCCCAGCAGTTACCGTGGTGCACTTTGCACTAGTATGAACCAAAATTATCACAGATGCCTTTACCTCCACCTATTGAGGTGGCAATAAGTGAAACTGTGGTAATTGTTTGCCTTATAGTTAGCATAGGCGGGCTTCCCGCAGGGCACTCACCCCCATCCACTCTCCACTCCTTGCAACCTTAATGTGTCATGAATAGTTAGCGCCAAAATTCAGATGTGCCCCAGAGTGCCTTTAGCATCCATCAAAATCCATGCTAACAGCTAATGCCCTTGAATAAAAGGGTCCTCTTAATATGATTAAGATGAGAAAATAAACATAAAATCTATTCCCAATCAGGATCTGAGGCAAAGACAACCATCAAAGTTGCAGTTTAACAATTTCTTGAAAAGTTTGTAACTGCTTTCTTCAACTCTAGACTGTCTTGAGACACCTGTGATTGCTGTAACTGATCCATATCCCACTCACAATCTTTCCTCTTATTCAGGGGAGATAATGGGCCCGATATTGAGTTAGGCCCTGCCCGCCGGCCCTTAACACTGGATATTCAGTGCAGGAGTCATATGCGGCTCGGCATTGAATATCTGGGGATCACTACACATGCCGGAAGCCGCAGTAGCTAACCCTTCAGCAGTGATATTGCATCCTGCCCGGTTAGTTTCCTGCACCTTAAAGATAGGAGAGTGTTTTTCTCTCGCCTATCTTTTAGGTGAAGGTCACTAACCAGACAGCATGCAACATCGCCACTGCCCAGTTAGAGACAGCTTCCACCTCTGCTACACCCAGGAACGCCCCCAACGCACCACGATGCTAACCGAATAGCACTGGGGCACATAGGGGAGTTAAAATAACATATTCAATGACATTAACCATGTACGTCCTGTTGAATTTCCCCATTTAAGGCATTTACATGGTTTTATTGGGCTGTAAACCACACAAATGCCTTTTGAAAATCAGGCTCAATATGCTTTATCCATCAGTTGAAATGACTGTGATAAAATTTTCAACAAGGTACCTTTTAGGTATGGATAAGGAGTCGGTGAAGTCACTTGAGAAGAGGGGTTACATGAGCATAGTGACACTGGCAGAAGATTAACCATGTGGCCGAATTCTGAATAGATTGAAGGTGAGAGAAATGATTTAGGGGAGACCAGCGAGAAGCAGGTTGCAATAGTCCCAATGGGAGGTGTCTAGAGAGTGAATAAGGTCGTGGCAGTGTGTTCAGAAAGGAATGGATGAATTTTGCTGATTTTATAGAGAAAGAAACAACATGTTTTAGCTATCTGTTTGAATGTGTGCAGAGAGAGAAAGAAAGATGAGTCTAAGCTACAAGCTGAAGACTCCAGTAGAATGATAGTGTTATACTAAGAAAGCAAAAAAGGAGGAATGGGGGATATGGGTTTAGAGGGGAAGATAAGGGACTCTGTCATGGCCAATTCAATTTCAGATGTGGCAGGGCATCCAGACAGCAGTGTCATATAGGAAGGCAGAATATGGGTTTGCATTCCTGGATAGATTTCAATTGCAGAGAGATAAATTTGAGAAAAGGTCCCATGACAGAGCCCTGAGGTATATCGACTGAAAGCAGGATATCAGTGAAGGAAGATCCGCAGGACATACACTAAAGGTGCAGTGGGAGAGATAATAAGAAAACCAAGACAGAACAGGACTCCTTAAATCCAAGATGGAACAGGGTGTCGAGAATAAGGTGGTGGTCAACAGTGTCAAAAGCAGCAGAAAGGTCAAGAAGGATGAGCATTGAATAAAGGCCCTTAGATATGGCCAGGGATAAGTCACTAGAGACTTTGGCAATTGCTGTTTCTGTTGAATGAAAAGGATGAAAGACAGATTGCAGGAGGTCCAAAATAGCTTGAAAGGAAAGAAAGTTGAGAAAACAGCAGTGAACCACATGTTCAAGAAGTTTAGACGCAAAAGGGAGGTGGAGATGGACCAATAATTGGAAGGGCAGGTAGGATCTAGTGAAGGATTTTGAGGAGAGACATAACTATAGCACATTTGAGGGCTGCAGTTACAGTAGAAAGTGATAGGTTGAGACTATGACAGAGAGATGGAACAACAGCAGCAGAGCTGGAGCTTAGTAGATGAGTGGAATAGGAAAGGAGGAACAGGTAGTGAGTTTGGAGAAGGAAATAAGAGATATGGTTTATTCCTCAATGATTTTAGAAAAGGAAGAAAGAGTGACAGAGGTTGAATGAAGGTTTTGAGAGTGAGGAGGTAGAAGGGGAGATGGAGGTGGTTTTTCTGGAGAACTCAAGACTGATCTTTTGAACTTTATCATGGATGCCGCCAGCCAAGGTTTTGGAAGAAAGGGAAGAAGGTGCTGGAGAGGAGAGAGTTGAGCATTGCAAAGAGATGGTGAGGGTCAAGATGCAAGAGAGTTTGTCAGATGGACTTAATACTTTTTCTTGGAGAGGGCTATGGCAGACTGGAAAGAGGTTAGCATGAATTTGGAAGGTAAGAAATCAGCATGGGTATGGAATTTAAGCCAAAGGAGCTGAGCAAAGTAGACACAGGAACATAGGTAGCACATTTTAAAGGTCAGCCAAAGTTCACAGGGCATGGAGTGGGAAAAATGAAACATCCAAAGTATAGAAGAGTACCATGTTAAAGGAAGAGACTGCCTTAACAACAAATGCGATGACAGAGTGGAAGAGAAAGGGTGGAAGGTCAGCAGTGGAAATAGTAGAGGGGTCAATAGCCTGAGGATTCCTAAATGTGTTTATGGCGACAGGAAGAGACTCTGGCGGGGGCTGGGTAAGGGTGAAAGTTATCAGCTGATGGTCAGATTAGCTGGAGATGTTTTAGGGTGGGCAGATGGCGAAAAAGATGAAATCAAGGCAGTGGCTATGCTGGTGAGTAAGGCGGTAGCACACAGTTGGAGAACAGTTGGAGGTTGAATGAGGGAAGGGGAAGGTGGGTCAGAAAAAGCAAACCCAAAAGTCATAGTCAGTGAGAAAGGATGAGGTGGAATTGTCAGGGGTCAATAAATGGCAGCTACCCAGAAAGGTAATTGAAGGAAATAGGTGGATGGAGAGGACTTCAAAGAATGAAAATGAGTGAGACTGAGGTAGAAGGAGGAGTTGAAAACTGGCAGAAGGGAGAGAGAAGCAACCAATAGCATCACACGCCAGCTGATCAAGGTGTATAGGAGCAAAGGTAACCTCCATGACAGAGGGTACATAGGAAATTGAAGCAGAATCTTCAAGGAGAAGCTATAATGTCAGTGATAATAAGAAGATGCAGAGCATTAGAGATAAAGAGGTCATGAATGAAGATAGTTTGATGGAAGCAGAATGGAGATTGCACAAGGCACATGAGAAAGGGAGAGACGAGGGAGGAAAGATAGGAATATGTATGAAATTAGAGGATTGAAGTTAATGTTCATTGCGTGTGAGAGAAATGCCTAGAGTGGGCCAGGATTGGGACTGATATTCCTAGATGAGAGTAGAAGGAGCAAGATAGTACAGAGGAGAGAACGGGAGGCATGGCAGTAACAAGGATGAGCTATCTTCAGAAAGAGTGGAATAGCTGAATGAAAGGAAGAAAATGTTGAAGCTCAAGAGTGGATGATAGGATGGGTTAGAAGAGAAAATGGCAGTAGAGGTGAAAGGGGTAAAGAGTAGGTGATAAGAACTAGATGTCTTGAGTTGTTGGAAGGAGGGGAAAAGATTAGGTAGAGTTACCATTAGGAAGAAAGAGTAAATGTGGAGCCATAGGAATAGGAGAGGAAGAGATACTACAGATCAGAGAAGACATAATATGGGGAGGCAGAAGAGAAGTCCCAATAGGTTGGGGTGCACCTGAGAATAATAATTTAATGACTCTAGAATGCTATATAAAAAGAGAATCCAAGGGGGGTGGGTGAGGGGAGGATGGGATGAAATAAAATATTAGTATAGTAACTGAGAAGGGAAGCAACAACAGTGTGCAGAATGCTGGCCAAAATTCAAAAAAGAGATACAATAAATAGTAATTAACATAAACAAGATAAATACAAGCTAAAATCTCTAAACAAACAGAATACGAAAATGGAATAAAGAAAAGCTAACAGAAAGGTGTGGAATGAAGGTGCTTTCACATAACTGAGAGAATTCAAAAGAAAGCCCTCAGCACATGTGTCAACAGAAATCCGGTCCTGCACAATGGCTCAGCAAGGTGTTTATCCTCCCACCCCTCAAGCACAGATTCTAGGTAAATTGGAAAAGGAAAGCAGATTCAAAGAACAATTACAAATGTCCAAGCGAACCCAGTCCAAGATAAACTTCAAATTATTTTAAAGGGAACAAAGTATCTTACCTGGGAAAATTAGTAACTCCTATTACCAGGGCAGCCAGAGTTAGTAAGAAAAGCTAAAGTAACCAGAGGCAAGTCAAGTCAGTATTGAGGAAGGGAAGATACAACGGCCCAGTATTCAAAGGATTAAAACAACCGTGCTAACTGTGTTACTCCCCTTATCTGGTATATTCCACTGGGCACTGCGACAACGGGTTAGTGTTGCTGTAATCTACACGGAGTTTACTTTACCTGTCAACCGTGGAGTTTTCTCCGGGCCAGCAGGGATTAAGTCAGTCCACCCAATGGTGAACGGTCATCCGAACGGCGCCGATACTGGACGTAACTTCATCCATAGCTCATGAAGGGGCTTTGCCCTTCTGAGCATGGCCACTTGGGCCCCACCCCCCTGCACCACGCCCCTAGCTAGCCAGTTCGTCCAAATAGCTGAGCCTTTGTGCCGCTAGGATGACTGGGCGGGCACCCGGAAGAGGCAGACAGGAGCCCCGCTGTGCCCAGGGGAGGTGGGCGGGGGGGTATGTTGTGGCTGACTTATCCTGTCTGTCCCCGGAGAACTCCAGTTAACAGGTAAGTACACTCCGTTTTCTCTACCTAGTACAATCAGGATGAGTCATCCACACATGGTGCCTCCCAAGCTGCCACGCGCTGTGGGTGGATGGGGGAAAATGCCGAGACAACTCTCTCAGGCAGAATTGCCTTTGTGGAGCATGATGCTAAAGGGCCTGTCCGGGCCTCAGTGGCGCTGTACGTCTTTTCCAGTTAACAGCGCTACGGGGGAATGCATTTGAGAGGTCTTCCGTTTGGGTTTGCGCCCTTCACCTGCACATATGTAACAGAGGGCTAGGTATACCGGTTAGGTAAGAGAGCTTTAAGCATCGAGCGCAAGGCCGTAGTTGTGGGAATCCAACTCATCGAGCAACAAACTAGCCATCGAGCAACAGTAGTGATGGATTCAACCGTAGCAAGGTGTGGGTTGCAGGGAGCATC